>VZSC01013054.1:518821-664995 GCA_013398225.1 Steatornis caripensis
CCTGCCCCGGCCCCGGCCGCGGCCTCCCCTCGGCCCGCCCCGAGGCCGCCAGGTATTCGGCCGCGTATTCCTCGCGAGGCGCCCGGGGGTTTCTTCTTCCCCGCCTTGGTCTGACACTCTTTCAGGGCACGGAGGTGGGAAGGGGCAGGGCCGGGGGCAGGCCGGGCCCACAGACGGCCTGTGCCACCCGGGGCCTCCCCGGCGGGGACGCGGCGTTCCCCAGGGCGAGAGGGCACCGAATAGGCGCACGGCGTTGGGAAACTGGGGGGGGGACAAAACGCACGGCATTCCTTGGAAGGCGTCGAGAGGCGGGCGGGGATGTTCGGTCCTGAAATAGCCGAGAAACAGGGTGATAGGTGATTGCGACCGTGAAGTACGGGGCTCGTGACCCAGTCCGCCTGCTCCCGGCTTCTGATCCCACAAGGCTGCCGGTGAATTACGCGCGGCAGAGGTAAAGGACTTTCCCGTTCTGTTTCCTTACTTTTGCAGGTGTTTTGCAGTTTTGTTCAGTGTCAGGGGCTGTCATTCGTTTAAAACGGTCAGAGGCAGTGATAAATAAAATTAAAAAAAGTAATAAAAAGCTGCAGAATCATCAAAATCCCCAGGCAAAGCTCGCAAATCTCTGGTCAGTTGCACGTGCCCTCACCGACCTTTTTCCCCTGTATCCAAGCATTAAAGACAAACCAACTGCCGGACTGTGCAAAGACCTGACAGAAAATGTGTAATTGTTATCACCATAAATTTACTTTATCATCTCGGAAAGAGTCATGGTACCAGCAGAGCACATCTGTATGAAGCACGAGGGAAAATAAGGAGAGTGCAGGCTGTAACGGTCGCTCTGTTTGCACGGGATCCCGGGGCTGGTGGTCCACAAAGTGAAACCACTAGCTACGGGAGGGAACCCAGATCTGCAGACCCAACATCCCGGTCGCAAACTGGAATGGGGTCCTCGTAACTCAGATCACCTCCTGTTGAGCTTGGTGGGAGCCCTGCTTGGGAGCGCTCGGCACTGTGCTTTGGGTAAGGCCCCACGCTGCTGTCTCTGTTTGAGCTGCAGTTTTATCACCGACTTGACATTCCAGGATGTTTTTTTTTAATATCTTCAAGATTTCTGGTAATGATGTTTTATAAATGATGCTTTCTTTCCTCATGGGCGCTTGAAATGCCTTTTAAATGTTCTTTGGAAAAGTAAATTTGGAGAGGTTTTTTATGAGGTGTTTGCTATCATTAGAATAACCCTGAATTTGCCTTTTCTTGACAGGCTTGTAACATGACGAGGGAAACATCTGGGCAAGTGGGAACTCTGGGTGATGCCATTTCCCCGAGGAGCTCTTTTTTAGAGCACTGTTGTAAGGTTAGGGTGAAACAAGAGGAAAATCATCTTCAGATAATTATCCTAGAGTGGTGTCACTGTAGTTGGCTGTCTCGTGAAAAATCTGTTTGATTGTTGGCTTCAGGCATTTGTTCTGTCTGGTGATTTTCTGCAGGTAACTTAATAAAACTCTGTGCCCTTAAGTGTCGTGATAGGTTTAGCAGTCCATATTTTCATCATGTTTTGCCGTTTGTAGAATTGAAATTTTTATATACTTCCCAACCGAATTGATTCCGCAGTTAGGGATTTGAGAGAGCATGTCTGTACAAGACATTACAGGAGGGAAGTATACTGATTAGAGCAATCAGTTAAACAGATGGAAGTCTGTCAGGTTTTTTTTGGTTTCATAACTTTCGTGGATTCTATTGCTAGCAGGAAAACAACTGTAACCTGCTTCAGAAAACTGAACTCTTGACAGCCAGATGCTTCCATGCAGGGCGTCCTAATACAGATCTCAATGGCGAGTTTGCACTGGGATCTTCAGGTTTTGGGCTTTCTTAGGCTGTTACCGTGGCACATACTGAAGTGAAATGCAAAATCCTAGTGCATTGGATTCCCAGGTAAAGAATCGATGTGGAAAGTAAAACTGCATAAAACTGGATTTGTAAGTAGAAGCGAACAGAAATCCCTCGGGTTGCTACCGCTTATGCTGAAAAAAACCCATCATTTTTTCTGTCTTGGTAGGTCTATGGAGAGAAGAGATTGTGAGAAGTGATTAGCTCAGAGTTTCATTTGATGAAATTTCATTTGACGAAGTCTGTTGCGCACATTGTGGCAAATCCAGGGAAGAGTCATCTTTGCAGCAACTGTTTATAGATGTCTTTTGACAAGGCAAATTTGTATAAAAGCAAACTGGCTGTTAGCAAATGCAGGGTATGGTATTTTAGGAGTTAGGCTGTTTGCGCAAATAAAGCGGTCAGAACTTGGTCCTGTGTGTCTGAAAGAAACTGAGAAAAAAATGCAAACCCTAAAAACTTAGCACATCCTTGAGCGTTTTTACATAAAACATTTTCGGGGGGAATCCTTAGTAATCTTAAAATAGCGTTGGAGATTTAAATAGTCTGAAATACAGACTTGTATGCGTTTGAAGCCTGATTCATTAAGGGAGCAAGAGCTTCTCTTCCTTCCATCCCTTGGTCCTTCAAATGAAGGAAGGATTTTGGAGGATAGGTTTTGATTTCTTTTGGTCTTCCGGTTATGTTAACTTCTGCAGTTAATTAGACAGATAGCTGGAAGACATCCAGAAGAAACTTCCATCCTAAAATTAAGCAAGTTATTTCTTCCTCACTCTTATTTTTACTTTTGGTGCCCTTCGCCGTACTGTGCGCGTCTCTAGAGTTCCCAGATGTCTGGGATCGTGTTGTGCGGCTGTGACTGGCTGTAATGGAGCAGCGGCGAGGACAAAATCCTGATGTAGTCTGCTGGTCCTCTCTGGGATGGGTGAGATACAGGCACAGGCTTCCTCGGTCTCCTCGGTTCACTGCTGTGGGAATAGGCGCTGGGCCTCTGCATTGCTGCAGTTTCACGCTGCTGTTCGAATTGGTTTGTGGTGGTGTAAACTAACGCAAAATGAGAAATCCAGATTGGAGTTTTTAAATATCTCGCAGTTTTGAGTTATGAGAAGGAATCAGCCTTTAGTTTCTCAGTCAGATTTTATTCCCTCCTTTCATCCCTACCAAAGGAAAAAAAAAAAAGGAGAATTGAGGAGGGGGAGATTTTGTTTTGACTGGTGAGAACTCTATTAGGTATAACTTCATTAGCATACAGAAACTATTTATGAAATAATTAAGTACAAACTTTTGCTTCTGAATAAGAGCAAGTGAAGCTGTATTAAGAGATGGAAAAATACTGCTTGGATATGTTTTTATCTTTTTGCATAGTTCTAAAATGAAGGGAAGGCTTGAACGTTAATTTTGAAAGACGTCTGTAATACTTCACGATGCTCTAAAATCTGTGCTTTGACTCTGAGAGAAAATATTTCATCAAGAAGTTTATTCCCATCGCTTCTAAGTTTTCCGTAGCAGGCCTTGCACACCAAGAAAAACAGTGTTCCCACACCAAGAAAAATGACCTTGTGAAATGCAGTAACAGAGCCACCAACAATATATGCCATAGGACGTGAAGTCAGATTCTCCGCTGCGGTACTCGCAGCAGTATTACATTAGCGTGAAACTCAGTAGTTGTGCATAAAGCTGGAGCCACATAAGAGAACGTAATTTGAAAAAAAGCACAATGCTGTAAACAGCTTTTTACTTTTAATCTCCTTGCTCCTGTCCTTGCCCCCCCTGCTCAATAAGCATGCAAGCAATTACAGTGTGTCAGAAATGTTCTCTGAGCCCTCCCAGAAGAAACACATTCTGCCGCTTATAAACGGTTGCGCAAGAGTCGCTCTCCAAGCCGTGTGAGGAGCCCTTTCCAGGGCCAAGCTCTTAATTTTCTCCTAAGATACACAGCTTGACACGCTAAGTTCAGAAGCGGTGCACTGTCCGTTACCTTTGCTGGGGTGCGTTTCCGTCGTTTTAAGGCTTGTGTGTTCCTGCTGCCCCTTGTACTGGATTCGGGCGAAGTGCAAAACCATCTCCAGTCAGACACTGTGGTGTTTTTCAGCTTTCTGGCTTTCTCAGTTTAAGTAGGACTCAAGCTGTTTACTTTGGGAGAGTTTTAGACTTGAGTGTTTTAAAGCTTGTTTGAGCTCTGGAGCTTTACGTTTGGTTAGTTCTAACAGGAACTGATCGTCTAAATCATCTTTGAAAAACTGTCGGTTCAGTGTTCTGCATTCATGTTTTCCACACTGCCCTTAGCCTATATAAGATGCCAATAAGTGGGTGTAAATCATGTACTTAATACGAGCTCTAAATCCTTCTCTGCCTTAAGGGCGGTTTATATGTTTCGCAAATAACTTTCAGAGCAGGTGGCTTGTGAATGAAGCAGACTGATTCTCTGACAACCAAAATCTCTTTTGGTGAGGTTGTTACTCATCACAGAGGATGCCGTTTCGTGCTTTTTGACAGTGATAGTAAAACCTGCCCGTTCTCAGCAGGCTTTGCCGGATAGGCGCTTTGCTGGATAGGCGCTTAGCTAAAGCTCACCCTTACCATTAGCGTATGTTCTTCCAGTTATGCACTAAGCCTTACGAATGACTTACGCCATGTGCAGTTCATTCTCTCATCTCCCAAGGGACAGAATTATGTGTGCTCTTTAGAGGTTTTGCTAGCGGGCTGTGGCTTGTTCAAGGATCTAGGGGGAAGGAAGGGTGATCAGCTTTACGTGTGCTGCGGCTGCGTGCGTGGAAGATAAAACTGGAAGCAAGGGTGAAGGAGTGAGACTGCTGCTCTGAGCAGAGGAGCGTTTGCTATTATCGGTGGCTTCCGGGAGAGAGTCTTTCACCTTCCAAACCTGGCTCCAGGAAAACTCTAGAAAGTATTAATTAAGCTTCTCTTCATACATATCACTTCGATTTTTTTCCTAGCAAACTAAAACATCCCTGGTGGAGAAAACCTACCACACCTTCAGGGTAGGATGTGGCAAGCTTTTTAGTCTCTAAGAGTACTGCAATGATTTCTAACAGGGATCCGGGTTATGGTGGTTACAGCTGCAAGGAGCAGTATTGGGCAGGTACGAATGTAACTTCCTACGTTAGATTTGACCAAGATGTTTGGGTGAGCTGTATGTCGCTGAACTCCTCTTCAGTTCAAGAGCTAACAATTAGTGTACTGCTCATCTTGGATCATCACTGATAAACACCTAAAACGATAAACATTTAATCACGGGGTGCCTCTCACTTTTGTCTCTGTAACTATAGCTCAGAGCAGTTTTTTCCTAGTGCTTTATACAGAATAGTCTACCGGAGTTCTTTATTTCTGTTTTGAGCAAGACTTATGTTCATTTTCCAGCTCTTTATAGTATTGGGATATTTGTGTGATAAATGCAGAGTGTATGTAGTCCTAAATTCATTCTGGGCCAGCACAGTGTCTTTATGTCCATTCCCATGGGCCTGGAGCCAGACCTAAACCACAGTGACTACTACAGGGCAGAGGTCCCAGAAACATTCCTGCTTTCGCCTTTCTCTTCTCTCAGTCCATCCTTACCTGTGCTCTGGGGCTAAGTGTGGGGGGAGAGTGGTTAAAGGCAAGCCTGCTAACATGGGGTTCTGAGCTCTATGGTGGTCAGACGGCCGACTTACGGTAGTGAAAGGAGTGGCAGGTTTGAGTCCAGTTCCTGAGAAGGTCTAGAGGTGTAGTGATCACCCTTGATGACAAAAAGAGTAGAGAGACAAGGTATGGATACATAGAGATCCTGGAAGGAGCTGGGTTGGTGCTTTTCATGTTGGTTCATCTAATGGGCAATCAGCACTAGTTTCAGAGCAGCTTTTGGTTTGTGGGCTTTGTTGATCGTGCAGAGAAGTTCGTTCTGCGCAGGAAGAGCACAGCTGGTCCATCACAGCTATAACAGCAGTATAACAGCGGTGCAACCACATTGCAACTGACCCCTCGCTGTTATCTGTTTGGCACAAACATCTCTTTCGCGCCTCTAGCTTCGGAGGAAGTCACAATTCCCTGTGCTGTCCTTGCTTAATGCCAGCTGTCCACAAAAACAGGAGGCCTAGAGTCGAAGCTCTGCTGTTGGTCTTTATGACCCCAACAATTTCCATCATCATTTTACTGTCAGGAGCTGGTCACTGTGTACTCCCTTGTGATTTTAACATACGCGTTATGACCTGCTAATAGGTAACCCAGCCCTGGTACTTAAAACTTCAGCCTACTAAGCTTTTTGACACCTTGCTCTGCTGTGGAATTCTTTTGCTGGGGAGACATCTGTTTAACCAATCCGGGTTACGCTGAATGTAAATTGGGATCTGTGTTTTGAATTCAGCAGTTCTTTTGTCTCTACTCATATCTACTACATCTGTATATTAATAATCAAAGCCTTATTGTTCCAAAACGGTGGAAAACATCTTCAAAGAAAACAAGGAACGATGAAAGAATTATTGATCAGGTGAAACCTCCGGCTGTGCTGTGTTGCGGCATCAGAAAACTTTACAGAAGGTGAAGTGCGGAAGACAGTAGTATTGATAATGATCCAGACTGTGCTGTCTTTGCCTGACAAGCTCATACATGCATATACCAGTCGTGTTTGAAAAGCTTTATGAGATAGTATGGGACAGAGATGCGAGTTCCAAAAACCTGGTCATCGCTATGTAAAAGTCCACAGAATGCAAGCAATGGTGGGAAATTATTTTGCTGTACATTTTTGATGCTTACGTTCTTCTGAGTAGTCATTTAAAAGTCTTGAAATGCACTCATACTTAAAATATGTATGTGGACAGTTTAGATGATTCCTTACACAAAAATAAAGTAAAAAAATTGGAGCAATGTCATTTTAATTTGTGCTTGTATCCTGACGGTATAGCGATAGACAAGATTTAGCAGCTTTGGCAGGTTTAATTGTCTGAGTTGGTTACTTTCCGCTGTCCCGTGTGTTTTGCCAGTCTTCCTTGCAAACGAATGTGGTAGCACCCAGTTGTGCCTCATTTGTTCTGTTCACAGTGTTGTTTAGGCCTGTTTGGCCTTTTTGTTACGATTCTTATCTTGCTGTCTGCCTTAAGACTACTTAAAAGCTCTTTGAATTGGCTGAATGATAGTCTCCGTAAAAGATGACTTTTTAAAAGCCTTGTTTTTCAGCGGTAGCAGAGCTAGGTCACTGATGCATTTTTCGTTTTAATTTTATTTTTTAAATCTCAGCCCAGTCTCTTTGAGGTTGAGATTCCATTGTTGTGTTGTTGCTTCAGTACAACCTGTAGCGTAATAGGTCTCCAGGCCTGAATGGAGGCTGTAAGCACTGTCACAAATGAGTAATGAAGTGATAACTTAGAGCAGAAAAATACAAAGTGCTTCACTAAGTTGCAAAAGGAAGCATTAAATGATGCAGTGGTTACTGTTGCACTTTAATACCATTGTGCCTCCAGGATACCGATTTTACAAGTTTTGAAGACAGAAATTGCCAGGCTAAATTCGTAGTCCAAAGCATAGAGATGAGTAACACTTCCAAGAAACAGAGTAGTGAGCTCATTGATAGATCAGTAAGAGCAGAATGTTGCCAGTGTTGGTATTTCCATGTACTTTTGATTTAAAATACCAGAAAAAGAAAGAAAACAAAGTGAAATGTGACTTATTATTGTAGTAAGTGATGGCTTGCCACAGCGGTCAGTTGTGTGGCAGTATAATACTTGGTCAGAGAAGCTGGTGTGGGCGGTACTGGTAAGCAGTTCCTTTATCCTTTTGCCCTTGTTTTTCAGTGCTTGGAGAACTCGTAACAGTGGGTCATATTTTTTTGTTCCTTCCTTTTCGCAGTCAGCCGGACGAAAGCAGGCCTGGAGTTGTTCACCTCTAAGCTCTTGTAGAGTGATCGCTGTTTGGGTGCTTTTAATGTTACAGAGGTGCTCATAAAGCTGAGAGAGGAAAATCAGAGATGAAATCTTTCGCTTGCCACTCTTGGTGGAGTCAGTCCGTGTTGAAAGGCAGGAGAAATTCAAACGTCCTTGGCTTTTACGCCTCCATGCTACACCTACATTCTCGGTGTGTTTAAATTGACCTTGCTCCACTGACTTCCGCAAAGCAAGACGAGTCAGTGGCTTGTGTCGGCTGCGGACCCAGCCGAATTTCCTCATGGATTTGAATCTTTCACAGCTCAGTTTTTCTGCAGAGCTGATATGCACGCAACATACGTCATCTGGACCTCCATCCATGAAGACAAGTTGGGCTTTGGCCTGTGGCTTTCTTGAGATGGCATGAATTAATTTCTATCCATTATGTTTCATTGTTAGTTTCACAGGCACTGAAAAATCCTGGATTGCTTTGCTCCGCAGTAGCTCTTCTTCCTCAGAAAGATTGAAATCTCCCCTTTGCCTGCATGGCCTTTGGGATCAGTACTTGTGACAAACCATTATGAGTACAGTGTAAGTATCTATAAAAACCACCCAAATAAGGTACCCCATCTCTTTCTGCCATGTTTACAGCACCGCTCTAAAAAAAGTGGATTCCTCCCTTTCTGGGGAACAGTTATTGAGTCAGTGTTGTCCATGGGCCAGCTTTAACTTCCAGAAAGCGTCCTTGAGGAAGCCTTTGCATTCCCGTTGAGTTGGGCGTTCAGGTATTGCACAACTGAATACTGTCATTGAAACACCTTTTGTTGTACGTGCCCGGGAAGGCTGAGTAGGAGGTGAGGTCATTGCACCAGAAGGTCTGTGCTGTAGGCGGTGATGGAAAGAGGAGGTGACTGACAGCAGAGCGTAATGTAAGGGAAAGAGCGGTGAAGAGGACCCAGCGATAAGACAGCTGGTTTTTGGAGCTAAAAATTAGTCACATAGTTTTGGTATCTTTCTTGCCTTAGAAGAAACCCAATAGCAGCACATTTTGCCACGAGACAGACAAAATTACTCCACTGGAACCAGCTGCCTAAGATTACTATAGGTGTAACGAAACGTAAATTTGCTTGGTTTTGTCTGCCACGTGTATCAGTGCAGGATTTTTAAAATTCACATCACCTTGATCTAGACAGAACATTTGTAGTCAGATATTTATTAATGTCTGTTTGCACAAGTTACCCAAATAAATAAAAAGGATTAATAGTTTACATAGTTTAAAACAAAAAGTCTCATTATATTGACTTACAGTTTATTAAAAAATAAAAACCATAGCTAACTAGTGTCGATTCTGTAACACCCCAGTATACTCACCTCCTACATCATACGAGCTGCTCGTACACTTTTTTATTTCATAGCAAGAAGTTATTTAGCGTCCATTTAGCAACACAACAGCAATAAAACTGTCTCCGTCTTTAACGTCTACGGATACAACGCTCATCTGAAAGTGTCTCTTGAAACTACTTCAGCAATCAGCCTGGAGTTGTTTAAGATGCAGTGTATATATTGACATTTTGCGCCGCTGATTTTAAGATTCTCTGGACTGCAGAAGTCTGTAAAGGTTCACTGCACAGAGCAGGCTGTAACAAAGCAGTTAATGATTCTTGTGACATGAATGCTGCCATTTCAGTTTATTTGAATGACACTGGCATTCTGTCTTAAATATATCACTTTTTATTAGGGTTTGGGGTTTGGTGGGGTTTTTTTTTTTTTGAAACCAACTAGATATTAGGCCTGGGTGCGCATCCTAGCTAAACTATAACCTAGCCAGCCCGTGCCTTTTGCACTGCAGAGTGCCCGGAGTTTTTCAAAACATGTAACCACAGTGATATTTTTGTAAAGGAATGTTCACCTCATGGGATTTTTTAAGGTGTTCTATTTTTTTTCCAAGTTACAGCTTCACTTTATTGTACATGATGTCCAATAAAAAAGATATATGTCTGTGATTGGACTTTGAAAAAGGGCCATGGTGCCTATTCCATTTAAAGGGAATGAAGTCAAGCAGTAAATTTGCTGGTCGCCCTTTTCATATTGACTGTATCTCGGCCAGCAGTTGGTCTTTGATGTTGTAACAATAGAGCAAAGGCAGAGGAGGAGGAGGATTAGGACCTCCATAATATAAAAACAAGTCTGCATTCATCATGATTTTTATAGGGCACAGTCCATGTCTATTGGAGGTTTGCCGTATAGACTCAATGCACTGCAGAAGAGTGCAGCAATCTTAACATTTGCAGGTGGTTTACAATTCATCCATCATTACTACTGCCATCTCTTCTTAATTCAGAGCTTGTTTAGGTTTTCAGCATTTAACTTTTTCTATCTTATTCCTCGCTACAATAGGAAAACAGATGTGCGTGTCAGGATAGAGCTTCTGGAATATCGTTTTCCTTTGCAGGGGTTGATTGTCGTGTTATTTATGAAAGGCTTGCTGCAGCTGGCCAATAGAGTATCTATTCCTCATCTTGTGCTTTAGAGTCCACGCTTTTATTAGGAAAGAATAGAGGGGTTGATATGTATGTGTCTAACATTTGTGAAAATACATATCAAAAGGGAACCTAGGGCAGCCACACTATGCCTGTGTCTTCAGGCATACTGGAACAATAGCACCAAAGGTTTCAAATGAACTGTTTAGCCTGATAGAGTCCCGGAGCTTTGGATACGCATTTAAATGGTAGGAGCGCTAGCTCTTCATCAAAACACACAGAAGGGAGTCCTCTGTTTCACAAAAATGTGTAAGGTACCAAGTTGCACTGAGTGCTGGTGGTGGGAGCAGATAGACTTTGAATTGTGAGAAGAGCTTGGGCAAGGCTGAATAATCTGTAATACGCTGTTGTAGCCATGTGTGTAACATTGCGGATGTGGAAGGCAGGATGAGTGGGCCGTTCCCAGGGACGGGACTACGGCAGCAGCAATGAGCCTGGTGCGAGTGGAGCTGTACCAGAAGCCCGGAGGCAGCCCTTAGGAGACCGTCTGGGGATGCACCAACTCAAATTGCTTTACTGCACCGAATTCCAGTGCCTCTTGCTTAAGGCACGATCTTGAAGTGTCCTGACAAGGCAGAACACCTGGAAGCCTCTCTACCAGACTCCAAAGACAGCTGGCCCAAGGAATGGGAGGGGGGGTGGGGGGGTGGTGAGGGAAGAAAGATGCCAATCTGCAGTGCATTTGACAATTCAGGACTTGATTTAGGGTTGGATCCTGTGCCTTCTGGGTGTTCAGATTAGACCTGTGAGTCCAAACTGATGAACAAGTCACCGCTCGCCAGCTGAGCTGTGGTAGCTCCTATAGATATCCTATGCCACTTTCGTCCCACAACAAAATGTGAGGTGACTTTTATATTTATCAGCAAGTCAGCACTGAGAAAACAAACCTTGTCCAGGGCTCTCACCGGGGTGACTGCGTCCTGTCCTTGGGCAAAGCACTGCACGGTATCAGTGGTCACCAAATACACGGCTCTTCAGTGAGGAATCTGTTCTTTTGCTTAACATCTACCGTGATGGCCATTAAAAAGGCAACATCTGGTGCAGAAAATGCACACATGCTATTTCTGCGCTCTGCTGTATGTCTCCTTCATCAGGCCCAGATACAGCAGTGTCTTAGCTGTCTCTGCTTTCCCCGGTATGCGAGCTGATTGAAAGCAAACTATGTGAGGCTTAGCCAGTATAAGGTGGGAGTTCTGGCTAGTTAGAGGCATCGCCTAGTGTTGGAAAGAGTTTGCCCTTGAGGGATCAATAGCTCTGAAAAAGCTGCTGAAATCCTTCAGAGGCAGTGCATTTGATTCTTCTTCTTCGATCTGATATTCAAGGCTTTTTGAATAATGTAAATCAGAGCTGCCTTTCTCACTTGCCCATCCGTCTTTCATCTTCTCCTGTCCCTCTCCTAGGAGGATCATTTTTTTCAGTGTTCTTAGGAATATAGCTATGGCAGTCTTAACATCAAAATAAAATGAACTAATTATTTGCATAACATCAGAGTAAGGGCCGGATTAATACCACCTCTCTGATTTTTTTTTCCTTTATCCTATTTAAGTCTTCCCACAATAAAATACAAGATGAGTTTGCAGCGGAAATCGTGTGTTTGCACAGATATGGACTAAGCAGAGGGGAAGAGCTGTACACACCAGTTCCCCAATACGCACTGCTGCCATTGATAAAAGGACCCACAATTACATTGCAGTCAGGTTATAAACCCCATAATACTCCCATGACACTTACTGCAGTTTACTTGCAAGAGCCATACGAGGAGAAAAGATGTATATTTATCTCTTTAGCACAGTTAAGTAGCTGCAAGTGAGTTCTGTGCCACAGCCTACCAAGAAATGGCTTTTCCAACCTGCTCTGCAGCGCGTCTTCTGTATATGCTTTGGAATCTCTCTTTGTACAGAAGCAGCTCTCCCTCCCTGGGATCTGGCGTATCAGCTAGGGTCCCATCTCTGTTCCTCAACAGAGGAGGTTAGGATATCTCAAGCCTGAGCTGCTTATCTTTCCTGTTCTACCTTGCTGCTGCGCCTGGCTGATGGGACTGATCTGAAGATGCGTTTGGCCTGCTCGATACAGTTTATTGTCAGTGGCGTCTGGGTGGCTTCAGGCACATGCTAAGATTGTAACAAGTTTGAAAAATAAAACCATTTATCCTAAAAATAGCTCAGAACTAACTAGTGATCATGGGGCGGAGGGGAGACAGAAATGAAGATATTTTCTTTTCACGTAAGTGTCAGATTCAAAAGCATCTGCCTTGTTCAGTGCATGTATGGTATTCATTTCCTGTCTGCAGTCGATTGGAATGCCCCCCGAGTCGTTTGAAATTGAAAATCGAGTCATGCTTCTTTAATCAGCTCTAGGAAATAGCCCCCCTCCCTTACTGTTCTAAGAAAATTTATATGTACATACAGAGAATTCATAATACAAGAAGCCCGCGCTCCTCTCCAGGGCAAATCCTTTCTCTCTCCCCACTTAAATGGAGAAGGGTCTTCACGTTGCCCTGTTGCGGTGTACTGCCCGTCTGCTCGCTTGCTCTTCTTCCCCGTAATGTCACTGGAGGGAGGCCTTTCTCTTGCATATCTGCTTCCTCTTGTTTCTTGCTCTTGTGCTGTCATTAGGGCAGTTCACGGAGATGTAGAGAGAGGGCATAATGTCCACTGCTGATGTCTTGATACAAAAATAAGACAGTTACCGCACTGCGTGTGCAGATGCCGTTGATACTAATGACTTCCAGTTGCTCGTGTATCAGTCTCCGAAGTTTTCTAAGTGGAGAGGGTAAAACTGTACACTCGGGCGTGAAAGAACACTTCGCTGCAGGAGCAGAGGTGCGTGGTCCTGCGGCAACCGCTCGGATTTCTGCTGCTGTTTTCCTGTAAACTCCTGGGTGTAGTAACAACCCCTTCCAGAAGAGCGTTGTGAGGCATATAGTCGGTGCATAGATATTGAATGTAAACAACTTCTGCCTTTCCTCTGCCTTCACCCTCTAACTTCCATCAAGAGAAAAACGAGTATTGGTGGGGAAGGCAGCTAAGGGAGGGTCAAGTAAATTATCTCACAGTGATTCGATGGCGTGCATGTTTTGAGCATCGAGACTCAAGTGATTTGCCTTTTTTCAGGCACAGAAGTAGTATTGCCAGAAGCACAGGAAACATCATGTTTTTGGAATATAACACTTGTCTGCTTTCTTGCTTTCCCGTTATTAGCTTTTGCTTATGTGATGAAGTCATCATGTAACTTTTAGTCCACAGGGACTAAACACTTTCTAGTCTCTAAAAACATCTGCCAGCTAACACAGCCAGAGTCAGAGACACTTTTGAAAGCACAGGGTGGATATTCAGTGGCGTATTAGAGGGAGACACAGAGGCTGGGAATAGCAGTTTCTTGGAAACTAACAGCTGAAGGCAACTTTGGAAATTGAAAAGGTTTCAGTAAGGTTACTCTTTTGGCTAGGGAGAGATGAAAACTTTGTTTATTAAAGCTGGTTCACCTAGTGAAATACTAGCTGTAGTGATTTAGTGGAATAAACTTGCAAAAGGACCTAGTTTAAAACCCATGAAAATAATTTCAGATGTATGTTTGTTGTCTTTCCTTTACACTGACTGTGTGTGTGCTGGCCTGCAAAGCCTCACCAAAAAGTTGCATACAAAAAGTATTAATATTCTGGGTTTCCTTTGCTTTTGCGGGCTTGATTGCAGCTTAAGGCAGATTTTCCCACTGTGTTGGAACCCTATGGGTAAATTATGATGCAGATGTCAAACGATGGGTGAGATTTGACTTGTTCAATTAAATTTAGCCGTGGTATAAATGGATTCTGTTTAAAGCTTAATTAAGATTACTGACTTTATGCAAGTATTTAATAAAGCCTGAAAAGAATCGGAACTTTCAAAGAACTTGCATTTTGGCACCGCAAGCTATTGGAGTGGAGTGGTTGGGCTATTCTTCAGTTGTACATTTGCCTGTTCAACCGCTAAATCAGTGCATCCTGTATGGAGAGCTCCAGCCAGGCAGCGATTACAGGGAAGATCTTTAGAGCCATGAAGAACAACTAAATGTTTACCACCAGCTCAGGCAACTGAAAATATCTGTTAAGTACAAGCAAAACTTGGCACTGAACAACTGTCAAAGCTCTACACAATTTTAATTCTGTGCACTTGGCCGTCCCATGGATGGTTGAGTATCTGCTGACGAACAAAGCACCACTGTGTACTATGCTAGAAAATTTGCTAAAGGGCCGCTTGTTTTTTCCAGCAGACATCGAGCTGTAATCACCAAGTCCTTTTTATTATCAAAGTGTTTATACAAACTGGCAGTTGTTCACCTCAAAGCTGAACCATACTGTTTGTATTTTCCAGCTGAAGGAAAACATGAAATACAAGCAAACAACAGAGCATAAAAAATAGCTGTGCTGTGAAACGTGTGTCCACAACATGTAGCAAAAGGTTGCCAGATCCGAGTGTAATATGGTTGGTTTTCTCCTTAAGCTCTGAGGAAAAAAAAAGATGGTCTGCCAGAGCAGTTCAGGTGGGGACCCACTGCTTACTAACGGTGCGGAAGAGGCAGGGAGCTTGGTGAGAGGAACTCCCAACCAGAGACTGAAGGAAGGATGGACCAAAGCTTGACCACTGCAAGTGAATAACCGGGCTCGGTAGGGGAGGAATGGCGCTAGGGCTGCTCCGGCACTCAGGATGTATCTTTTCTGATGGTTCAACAAGGCAACAGCCTTTTTGTCCACTGCGGAGGGTCCTGTCGTAGTGTTGGCCATGTGCCTTGAAAGAGCAGTCTGGGGCTTAGCAGCCCTTTGATGTGAAGGGGGTCTCAGCGCTACCGCCCTAGATCTCTGTAGTCGTAACCTAAGTCCTGGCTACATGTTTGGTTCTCAAGATTTTCTGTGTAGCTATGAGGGCTAGAAGTTTTTAGTGTAAAAAAAAATTAAATTCAAAAGCTGTAATTCTGAGATAAATGTGCCCTGAGACTCTGCTTCTGCTGTGCACAGCTCCTGAGAGCTATTTCAGCATACGACAGAATATCAGCTGCAGTGGGCTGGGTATACGCTTGGGCATCGCAGGCACCTCGCTGCCTACCTGCGCTGCCGTTGGCACCCAACGTTTAAGCTGTCTACAGAAGACCACTGCTCCGACAGCGACTGCGGATCAGCACGTCTACTCTGAATTTCTGCTGTCCTAATTGCAACAGTATTTGCAACTCCATCCTATTCTCCACAGAAACAAAGTCACTTCAAGAGCCGTACAGCCCTTGAAGCTAATGTGTCCCGTAGCAGGACCCTGTGGGATGACTGGATTTGGTCCTTGCATAGCCGCTTAGTCACGCGTGCAGATGTACTTCAAGTTAGAAAGAACTGGATACAATGTCGCTTTACGAATTTTGCCAGACTAAGTAGCAAATTATAAAAGCATAGACCCTGATAAACAGAGCACTTTAATTATTATTATTATTATTCTTTTTTATTACTGACTGTAATCAATGATTCATCTTCTATTTACACAATGATTAAAGCAGATGCTGTATTTTGGAGCCCCTTGGTGAAAACAATTGTGTACATGCAAGCCAGCGTAGTCCCTTTTAAATGCTTTATGGGCAGTGATTGTCTAAAACGTGCTATTAATTATTGCAACAATTAATTTGTGTGGCTTTCTAAAGACAGGTAAGGCCTTTTACTTCATTGATATATGTGAACGTGAGGGACAAGCACGTTTTAAGAAAATGAGAGTGTCTCAGTAGCCGAGTGGTTGATGTGACGCTCCTCTGGTCTGACTTCTTCTGGAGACAGGAACTATCAGTGACTCCTTGGAGCGAGCCGGGGCTGTGAGGCTCAGTGCCACCGCACGCGCTCAGCTAGTCACACAGAAATTAGATGTGAACCCAAGTGATTTGCCTGTTAAATGAGAAAGCCAAGACAGAGCTAAGAACTGGACAAAGGGCTTTTGACTGCCTGGAATGTATGTGGCGTTAATCACAAAAGAAATGTTTCTCTGTGTATCTCTGATAATGCTTTTCAGCTGTTAACTTCGCTGTCTGCTTACCTAACACTGTCCTCATGCCTCTTCCTGCTAGGTCCTGTGCCGCTTATGCTCACGACAGGCAAAAAATAAACAGACCCCAGGAATTAGATCAGCCGGGTTCGTTATGGATCTTGGATCTGCAGAGGCGAAAGTCTCATGCAGTATCCCGGCGTGTTACTCAGCCTCCCCAGACCGGTTAATTTTAAAGTGATCATTTAGCACTAACCTGGAAACACACGACAGCCTTCAAAATCAAAACAATCTGTTTAGGCAGGTGGGAAATGAAACCAGTCCTAATGGCTATAATGGTTTTCTGTGAAGGCCCCAGGCCTCATTTTGTCTCTGATAGCAATATAATCTTTTATAGCGTCTGTGAAGTTTCCTAATAAATAAACGTTCCGTGTTCCTGGTGGTTGAAGATGCTGTACAGGTGCATCATGAAAGTGCATTGACAGACTGTCGGTTTTCAATTCAAGACCTCTTGTCAAGGTCATTTTACAAGATATTTCAAAGGAGTATACAAGAAATAAAAAAGCAACGTAGCTGCAGCAGGGATTTAGTAATAGATTCCCTTGCTGTCTGGGAGCTGTTAGGGACAAACGTTGCATCAGTTTTCCCAAATTCTTTCAACTCCGTAGTTGCAAATGTGCCCTTAGTTTGGTAAGTGGGGAGGGAATGAGGGAAGGTAAGAAGGATGAAGGACAGAGAAAGGGCAGCTGCTCCGGAATGTTTTCTGTCGCTCCAGTCGTTCTTTGCTTACTCTCTGTCTTGGTTGTTTTTACAGACCTGCAAATAGGATTAAAATAAGGGAAGAGAGGAGGGAAATGGATTCCTCACCTGCTAAAAATGCAGAGAAATTCCCTTTTTCCCCAGTTTGGTAATTTTACAAGTTGCCATTTCTGTTTAACTCCTCTGTGGCGAAGAGAAACAGTACACTGCCCTGCAGCTCGTGTCGAACGTGACAGGGGGAGAAACAAGATAGGAAGGCCATGGGGGGAGTTAAAATACCCATTTGATTATTGAGAAGTTAAACTGCGGTATCAAGTAGGAAGTTTTTCCTGCGTGCGGGGTTGTCTCTCGGTGCCCTAAGCCCTGCCGTGCTGCGAGTCCCGCCTGGATCACCGGCATTTAAAGTTATCCTCGCAAAATCCCTGGGAATTGCTCTTCGTCCCTGGTTTATGGATGGACACAAAGACATCGGTATGTCCTGATCTATCGCCCTCCCTTTTTCAGTGATGGCTGTGGCAAGGTGTGCTCCTCTGTAACACAAACAACGTGGCCGATTCTCTCTCTCTAGGGCTTATTTCTTTGCCTTGTCACACAGCTATGAGTAATGTGTCCCTGCCCTTGTGTACCGTCCACACTTAGAACACTCAGAAATCCTAAGCTGGTTTTGCATTAGGAACTTCTATAAATACCCGATCCCGTGGGGCAGCAGAACTGCAGCTGACAGCGAGCGCGAGTAACCTCTTAAAATCATCTTAATGGGAAGTTTGAAAGTTGTGAATAATCCTGTTAAATGAAGGGGAAAAAAGCAATTTATCTTAAAATATTTAGAGCGGATGCATCAATTGAGTAAGAAACCAATGTGCCTGAATTAGAAATGTCATAACTTCAAAGAAACTGAGTCAGTAGTTCAGAATGAAGTGACATAGCTTTTAAAGGAAGGCCAGCAACACTGCTTTCCCAAAAGCAATCAGGAATGCAAATTGCGTACACCTGAAAATAAATGGTGTGAAGTAGAAACGTGTGAAATAACGTAGAAAGAAGAGGAGAATAATATTCCCCCCTCTGCAAAAAAAAAAAGAAATTAAATTTCATCTGTTAGCTTTGGAACACAGACCCTGTTTTCTTCAGAAAGGATGCTGCTGGCATTGCGGTAAGGACGCGCTTTTTCCTGCTAGATTGGCCTTGGAAGTTCCTTTGCCTGAGTTAAGGCAGTAGAACGGAGTGAGCCCGTGTTCTTCTCTCCACATGCAGTTTAAGCTCATTTTTATTGATGGCAGCCTGTTTTATCTTTTGTATACATTCTCATAATACTGCAAATCAGCTTAGACACTACACCAAGAATTATCTACCTAAAAAACAGGCATTCTGTTCATTTTAATAACTGGAAACAAATGGTCTTTCGAAAGCTCATGGTACCGTGAGCAGGTCACTGAAACGATCGTGCCTATTGAGCATTTCTGTTTGCTTGCGTTGCAGTACGACACAGACGGCCCAAGGAGGCACAGCGTGGGCTTGTCCTAGCGTGAAAGGGACTGCAAGAGGTAACACTGCTTTTAGGCAGAGGACACACTGTTTAACCTGTGTCATTCCTGCCAGGCGTTAGTCAACCCCGCTCTTAAAGACAAGCTCCACATTTCACCCCTGCAAAGTCTGCTCTTGAGCTTGACTGTCACTGCTGTGAGAAATGTGTACCTAACGCTCAACCGGGGTCTTCTGATCATGTCCACCCTGAGCAAGCAGAGTGGTCCATCCCCCTCCTCGCTACAGCAGCCTTTGGTGTAGATATCATGCCCTGTGTGTCGTTCCCCCCTCCCCGCCCCCATTTTTCTTTTCGTCGTTAAACAACCCCAACTCATTCAGGCTGTAATTAATGACAGTCGCTGCCCCAAGCAGCTTGGTAGTGGGCCCGATCAGCCTGATGTCATTACTTCACCATGACAATTTTCTAACTAACTCCATGTGATATTCCATCTGTCTGACACTATTAAAAACTTTTTATATAGCTCTTATTATTGTAGTTGCTGAGCTCCCCGCAAACATCACAGTGAGGAAGGGAAGTGCCGTTATCCCCACCGAGGCACAGACAGACCGTGACCTGCCAAGATCACACAGCGAGTCTTATCAGAGAATTAAACGTAGCTCTCCAAAGTCCCTGGCCAGCTCGAGCTGCGTGGTAGGTTAACGTGGGGAATCAAGACGCCCCTGAAGTGGCAAGCAGATAGGGCAAGTAAGGAATTGTATGTGAAAAATTTATTATTTTTTAATAAAATCTCACTTTATTTTTAATAAAGGTAAGATGATGGGCATGATAGCCCAGAAAAAAAGTAGTTAAGCACCAGGGGTTTTTTTGGTTCCTCTCTGAAGTAGTTTAATAACAGCACAGTTACTTAGTCAGACGTAACGGAGAAGCCATTTAATCCTCATATGCCGAGAAGTTTGCAGTTAAGTTCTGCTTGGTAAGTGTTAAGTTAAAACACTAGCATATGGGTAAGAAACCTAAAGTTAGCTGAGCAGCCCAAGTTTCCCAGAGCTTGCTGTTGTGTGATTTGCTTCCTACTTTATATTGAACAAGGGGTGCGTTAATGGGTGGCCCGCCAAAGGCATCTGCTACCTGCTTTTCAGCAAAGAGGAGCAGCGTTCTTGGTTTAGCCTTCAGGCAATACAGGCTGTCAGCGTTTTAGACAGACACTGCACACGTACGCTGATTCAGAATGAACTTTTTTTGCATCTGTGCTGTAGATAGATGCATAAAAGCACCCTTTTGGTACTTTCAAAGTGGAGCCGTTCTGATGGTGAAAATACCAAGAGAACATCAGTTCTGCTAAATCTGATTTTGCTCTTTACAAATGCAGTGCAGCGAGAAGTGGGGAGGAGAACCACCTCGGCTTTTGCTTGAGACGATTTCACTTAGTCCCAGATTAACTTTTAAATCTTGATTTATTTGACTCGCTGTATATTTTCCTGTAGTGTGCACGGATTACATTGTAAAATCTCTTCAAAGGTCAGTTTAGAACGTTCTAAGCAAATAAACACAAAATAAAAGAGAAGGCAATGGAACTGTTATCTATCTGAGAGCTTAACAAAAGGTATGCTAGCTTAATTCGAGCCAGGGGAGCTGGATGGAGATTGCGTTTAACCAGAAATGCTGGCAAAAATATGCTTTGGTAGAGCCAGAACCACATGTGGCCATTCCACTTTAATTGCGCTTGTTTTAAAAGATAGGTCTTTAACATTTACCCTCTCCACGCTTGCTGTCTCTTTATGAACTGAAAATAAAAGCTCCCCAGGCAGTCGTAGTTAGACCTCAAGCCTAAAGTTTTTCAGCTGAGTCAAAAGCAAAACCTGTGCTGAATCTGCCCCATGCATTTTTTTTTTGTAGCCCTAAGACTCTTTGACTTCTCTGCTGTTTTTTTTCCCTGAGTCCCCAGGCCAGTCCTAACCCCAGGAGCGAGTGTTTTGATACTGAGTGTATCTGCTGATGAGGTCAAAGGCAGTGGCAGCAGTGCTACTGGTTCGAAGGCAGCCTGCTGTAATATGGTACAAAACCCAAAAGTACGCTCAACGATAACAAAAGCATTAACCGCTGACCCACAACTTGGTGAAATTCAATCCCACCATTAGGCAAACACGAAAATGAGATCCCAGAGGAAGGAAGGTTCAGATGTTCAAGCCCAGAGAAATTGGGTGAGGAACACAGACGACGAGATGGAAGCTGTTGCAGACTGAGGAGAGAGAGGGGGAGGTTGCCAGTTCAGCGGTAGGATCTTTTAATACCATAAATTTCAACATGCACTTAGCAGTGTTTTTGCTCCACTTTGGGACAAAGCAAACTAAAATGACTTGTAATAAAGGTACGTTTCACCATTTTTGGTGATTTATATGGAGATATATATATATATTTTTTTTATATCATTTGATTTTCTTCGGAGGTTCGTGTTCAGAGGGGCTGCTTCAGAGCTTCATGTTTCCAGATTTGCCTGAACTTAGACACTTGCATCAATGTGTAGGTGCTCACCGCAGGGCTGGGGTGTTACAGGGACCTGAAAGAGCTAAGCACCCGGGTCTGACTCAGTTTTGTGTCAGGTGGTTACAGATTTGCACCACTGGAACCAAGCATATTCCAGTGAGAGTCAGGTGGCAAACTCATGAGCACCCTAGAAAATGCCTGAAAATACCTAAAAACTGAATCCTGTGTGTTTCAGTAACGAGCCGTGGGGCTGTCGTTGGCATCGCTGGCATTGGCATTCCAGCCGTCACTGGCAGGAAGCTGGAGACGGGGGCACTGGCAGGACTGCACGCTCTCTCAGTTGTTGTTATAGTGCGTTGCTTTTTTCTCCAGAACACACTTACTGCAGATGACCGTTCTCCTGAAGACGGCTTCACCCTGAACCCCGAGGACAGAAGAGAGTACCCTGATCTCCAAGCTGCCCACCGCCCGTTCCCTAAGCAGCGATTCAGGCAGGAAAACGGGCATACGTCCTTGCAAAGAGATGGACCCAGATCTTTCCTCCTGGATCTCCCAAACTTCCCTGACCTGTCAAAAGCAGATATCAATGGGCAGAATCCCAACATCCAGGTACAAATTTACGTTAACGTGTCAGGTTTTTTATGAGCTGCACAAAATTATTTTGCTGAACCAAGACGACTTTCAGCCTGGCTTCCATGACGTGCAGTCAGAACACCCTGTCTCTCTACCAATAGCGCCAAAAGAGAATATATATAATATAATATAAGTTAATATAAATTCATATATAATATAGAGTATACTTTTTGTCTTAAGTGAATGCACAAATTTCAATTTTTTTCTGAATTTCTCTTTGGATAGTGTTGGTTGCATAAGTGTGGCTATCTGTGTAGATCTATTTATGAGGCTAAAGCCGTCTTTGCTATTGCCGTTTTGGAACATGTCATCTTCGTTGATATTAAATGGGTACTTTAAATTCTGTTTTCAGTTCTCTGTTGCAAAATTTGTTTGGGAACGGATTCTCTTTTGGTATGCTATTATAAAATGTAGCCATCTGCAAAGGTTATGTAAGAAAACAAGTTTCAGCTCAAAATGTGGTCCGCTGTATGGAACCGAGACTTAAAGTTAATTTCTGCAGCAGCTGCCTGGAGTGAAAAAAAAAAGTTGTCTGCAAGAAACTTTGTTATATGTTATTCCTTAAACTGTTCTTGGGTTTGGAATGGCCTCTTACGAGCCACTTGCATCTTGAAACTTCAAGGATTAGAAAGAGGAAAAAATGAGTGATTCGTTTTTATTTCAGAGCCTTAAAGTAAGATTTGCATTAATAAGCAGTCTTTTTTTAACCAAAACAATAAATTTAAATGTTGTTCTGCATAAGATGTGCCTATAAAAACAATACACTAATAGAACTGGTTTTCTGGTTAAACTCATTTCTGGCTTATAGTCCCCCAGCCCACAAAATTACCATCCTTTTGATATGTCTAAGAAATACGTACATAAAGATATAATAGCTCTGTTGGTGAGAGACCAACCTGATCGGGCGAGAACAAACTGTCTCCAAGCTGGCGCTCCGTTACATCGTAGATGGCTCGCAGTGTTAAGAAGCCTAGCAGATCTGGATCAAGTGCGGGTCCAGTACTTGATGGGCCAAGGTAGTAAACATGTTCAACATGTGGTGACCGTACACATCCCTCACGCTAGGAGAAGCCGTCCAGAAAGCCTTAGGAAGGGAAGGTGGGGAAGCTGGAGGGGCCCCAGATTGTGGCACAAGGTAAATAGTGTAACATCATTGTTTGAACAGTGTGTAAACCACAGAGGAGGACAGGAAGAAACGAAAACCTTCTCTGATTGGTAAACAGCATTTAATGTTTAGACCCAGCGAACAGATAGACGAGATGGAAACATTTCCCTGGCTTGTCTTTATAGTAACTGCTTCTGCTGTGCCCTCTTTTTCCACCACCTGATCTTGGAAATGTGTCAGCCAGCTATGACAGCAGTTTTGCTGGACTCAGAGACCTGGGAAGGCTAGTCCTGTAACCTGGAAGACGCTGGGCAGCATTAATGCCAGAGCTGTTGTGCACAAGGATCAGCTCTTTCAGAAACGCCTGTTTCTGCATGATATTTACTCTGCTTACTTAGGTGCATAAATAGGGATATACAAAGCTTCTTTAAGTCCCTGGTTGACAGTCCCGCGGCAGGTCAGGCCTCGTGGAGATAAAACTCCCGTTAATTCATTACAGAGTCAATGAAAGTTTATTTCTTTGCCTGAAGGTTGTGAAAGGTGGCCCACTCTTTCGGGAAAAACAGGATTATGGTGAATTCTTGCTCGCTAAACAGCACCGTACTGACCTGAGTGGAAATAATGACACTTGTTGACTTGCAAATTTCTCATCAGCTGTTTGGCAGGTGAGAGCAGAATCGATACTCGTTTTTCTCTTTGCACTACGGCTTCGGGCTCTGTAAGTTACAATCCTGGGAGTGTTAATTTAAAAATCCTCCTAGGACAGTGAGGATGGAAAGGAGAAAAAAGCCTGTGTGTGTTAATCTAGCACAATGGCCACATCTACTTCTCAAAGACCCACAACTACTTTTTGCTTCTACTAGCACAAACCTGCATAGACCAAAAGTGACATTTTTAAGGGCAATTATTCCTGGACATTTTAAAAAACTAATAAATAGACCCAAAACTCAGCCTGTAAAAGCAGGTTGAAAAGATACTCCGGTGAGTTCTCTTTACAGCCATTCCTTCTCTGGTTTCCTGTGAGACGGCAATTGCCGTATCAAGCCCTGGTTGTGAGCTCTTTCAGGGAGGAAGTGGCGGATATCAGAACACCGTCACAGGAATTCAGAAAATTAACATGTCCCCAGGTACTACTGTATTTATGAAGTGATAAGCAAACGTAAGTAGAGCGGACTGTCTTCTAGAAAAACCTCAGAAACAACAGTGGGCGCTGCAGTAAGCCAAAGGGAGGTTGACTCTTTGCGTGCAAGACCGGGACGACACTGGTCTTCCTGTGGCGTTCCAGCCTTGTAAAATCCCCCCTAATTTCAAGTCGCATTTTACGCTTCAGCATTGCTTCCACGCTGGTTGTTTGGGAGCACCGGCAGTAGCTGCTGTTGAGCAAAGGCTGGCTGTTTGGTTTGGGGCCTTTTTTTTTCTTCTTTTTTGTAATTTTAACAATTCTGTTGATGTCTAGAAGACGTCTCGATAAGAAGGTGATTACAAAAACTGATCATGCGTTTTCTTTGGATTTCCTGTCACAAGCGGAAAAACCCCTTTTGTGTAGGTTTGCACTCGTTTGATGAATTAGCTGAGGGATGCTTGTGCAGACCTTGTAATTGGGCAGGGTTATTATTCAGAGTAAGACAGAATTGTTCTTACCCCCGACTAACAGAATGAAGTCACATGGGAGGTGTACAGGAACCTGCTTGTTTTCTGCCTCTGATGGGTTTTTCTCATCTGTTCCAACCAGCCTTCTACAACCTCTCAGCGTTTCTCGGCAGCTGATCCTCTGTTTGGAGCCAGATGCTTCAACTTGCAACTGAACTCTTGCTCTTGTCCGCTCCCCTTTTCTTTTTATTCCTGGTATCCCAGGCTTGCGTACTGTAACAGGTAGTGCGCTGTACTCTGTTGTCCCACGGCTTTGCTGCTTTCCTAGCAGCGCTCGACACCATGACAAATGAGCAGAAAAGGGAAAACTCCTTACTGTTTGTCGGGCAAGGGCATTTTGTTGATATTAAAGCTCTTCAGAGAACTTGAATCTTGAACAAGCTTCACAACCGGTACACCTGAAACACAGCTGGGTGAGTTCCAGTTGCGATGGGTGTGTTAAACATTTTGGATGAGGTAACAGGTTCCAAGTAGAAACTGTGCAGAGTTGGGTAGGATTCATGTCCTAAAAGAACTGTCTTGATGTGCCCTGGAAAATAGAAGTAAATCAGTGTATGATTAAAGCTGTTGTGAGTATTATCCTGGCTTTGAGTGGCAGGATTGGCAGTGATTGATAGGAGTGATTTTTAAGCCAGAAGATGTTAATGCTGCCTGCTTGGTGATGTGTTGTCTTTACCATTTTGCGTGAGGCCCGTGGGCTATATCCTCCAGTCATGCCACTCCAGTGCTGCTGTGTTAGCTTTATTTATTCTCTTTGATATCTAGTCAGTAAAAAAACCATCCACACGGAACCACTCGCTCTAGGAACATACACAACTACAGAGACACAAGGCTGATGTATGATCTGCTTTTAAAAAAGAACTGCGGACTTCAGCTCTCCTCTGGGTTTGTCCATGGCCCTTTCCCTCACCTCCATCTATATCACACATCACTTTTAGCACATTTCATTAGATGTACTTTTTAGGTAGCATTTATATTTGTCATTTGAAGCTGCTGGTTTCACTGCATGGGAAAGCAACACCGTCTCGGTATGTTCACAAAAGACCCAGCGGTATCTGTAGCACTGAGCTCCCAGCGAATTTTGAGGGTCCTTCACTTTCATCAGGTCCAGAAAAGTCTTCTAAGTGACATAACTGGAAGTAAATCGGTGTCACTGCGCATATCTTTTTAACTGAAGTTGTTACGTGGTGTAAACCTACATTTACCATTTCACTTCCTTATAGTGAACTCATTTCTGTTCAGCTGCTATAGTTACCTCATTGCTGACTTGCACATATCCACCTTTACAGAATGGCAAGTTCCGCGTTGCAAATTTGTGTCAGTTGCAGGAAAGAAAGAGAGGATAGAAATGTCGTAGAATCCACTGCTTGCACAATATCGCAAGTGTCGTTCTTCGTGAGACATAGTCTTCCACTTGCGTAGGGCAATGTTTACGCCCTTAAAGTGAATTCAGAAACGTTGTCTCAGTGAACGGGACAAAGTACACAGAACTTTTTGTGCACTCCAACAGGCAGGGATAATATTTGTCCTCTGTATGTTTTTGGCCAGGAGAAAATTGGATGTCGGTGTCTCAAGACATCTATGCTTGATGCATTTGTTTCATTAGAGATTGACTGCAAATCTGTTGTTTTAATGTACCTACGCCAATTGTTTTTAGCAATTTTTAGAGGAACATCCTTATTTATAGCTCATAAAAGAAGTGGCTTCGTTTTAGGTTTGAATACTTCTGGAGATGATTGTGGATTTATACAAGAACCGTGTTACCACAGGCATTTTGGGAAGCTTGAGAAAAAAATAAATAATCTTTACAGTTTCGATAATCACTGGAAGAAGAAACCAGAGAAAATGAAGTCTTTAAAACAATCTCCAAGATAGAAATACTAAACCGGGTCTATTTTTTCATTTTTGAGAGAACATGTTTTTGTTGGAGTAGTTATACAGCATGAAAGCTTTTCCAGAGCCGCTTTAAATGCCCATTTTTAATGACTCTGGTTCTAGAGCCGATTTCTTTTTTCCTTTTTATAAACACCCCCAGTACAGAAACCGATCAAACAAGCTATATGTTTGTGTATCATGTCTATCTATCATGTATACGTACGTGTCTAGTCATGGGCTAATGCTGTTAAGTCTATCTATAAGTACTGGGAAGAATTCAGTTGAGTGCTGATTTTATTAACATTTTGGACTGGGGTAGGGGAGTGATCACTCGCCCGAAGCAGCGGCCTCTTCTCACACCTCTGCCCTAACTTCTGGGTCATACTGTGGAGGGATTACTAGGATTATTCACTGATTTTCTCCCTGCCTCTGGAAGGTCCATTCGAGTTAAAGGGGGCTGGGCAGACCATAGCTGAGTCCCTGAAAACAAAAAGAACTAGAGTCAACTAAAGCTGTCTTTTTTTAAAATTTCCAAGAGTGGCACTTCAGACCATCCCAGGATTCTTTATAGAATTTGTTTCACTCTATGGTTTTTATGCCACATGTTAAATAAACAACTTGGTAATCAAAGCTTCAAACGGCGGAGAGAGGGGTATAGGTGTGTGTCAGACTACCACGTTGGCTTTTGCTTTTGTTACGTTGAGTTTTTTAAATAGGCTCTGTGTTGGAAAACTCATTTTAATGGCCTTTGTAATAAGCCTCCTCGGTAGGAAGACGGACTGAAGAGGGATATCTGATTGCAAGAGATGTCTTGGAAGTGCATTAGTGGCAGGGCTGTTGGGCGTCTGATGAGGTCTCAGGGCCCTGGAAGTTTGTGCGTTGCACCTGCCTCACTTCCCCAGTGTAGCACATCCCTCAACAGAAGTTTCTCTGCCCCTACAAACCCTCTTCTACTTAAACTGACTTGAGATCTCAAGTAAGTCTTTTAAATCAAATCCCTGTGGTTCTTCAGACTGTACCTGGCTGAACTAATGCGAGTTCGTGCTGATTCCCTGTCCTATAACTACAGATTACCAAAGCAGATGGAAGGATTATCAAGTGCCCTTGCCTTTTTTTATGAGAGAGTTTTGTTTGGTTCGGGTTTTTTGTTTTTTTCACTTTGCTGAGTCATTGCTTACAGAGTTAATGCGGTCTTGAAAATACTTGCTTCTCGAGTACTAGAGTCATACTAATTTCCACGTGGGCAGTACTAAAGCCCTGCGACTGGCCAGCAGTGCACAGCGTTAGCCGCTCAGTAACACTATTTCCTTTCACTTATTGTGAAAACTGTTTTGCTTGGATAGATGCAACAATTTTGAATCCCTAAACTAACCCTGATGTTTTCAAACTTATGAAATCCATTTTAATTCCTGGTCTGTAGAAACTGAGGTTTAATGAAGTAATCATTCCAATTCCATATTTAGTCTGGGAGTAAAATACCTCTTGTGTAAAGATGCTATTAGGCTGACAGCTGCACTTTCCCTCACTCTTGCACGTTCTCCCAGTGGAGCTTCTTAGTAGCCTCAAAGCTGTTTCATTTCAATGGCTTGGTCTATGGTCAAATGCAAAGCATAAAATAGATGCAAAATGTCCTTTCTCCAAAAAAGGATGTGTGGGCATTGTCTTTCTTGTGCGTGCAGCTACAAAGCTACGGCAGCAGTTCTGTTGCGCTTCCTACGTCACACTCCTCTGTGGATCACAGGTAGCTGAAAAAACACGGACATGCTTTTCTTTCTTTTTCTTGTGTGTGTCTTGTGATTTTACTAACAACAATTGTATAAAACTAAAAATTTCATCCAAAATGCAAATCCATAGAGCTGTGTAAATGACTTTTAGCATAATAGTACATTATTCTCTTTTTCCTGGTTTTGCACAGCCCAGTTTCCATGGAGTACTGTCTTGAAAGATTGCTCTGTAAATCGGTAAAACATAAAGAATACTTCTGCACCTATTAAACATTATAGGTATGATGTCGGATATTCACTTCTGTATCGGGGTTGTTTAGCCAGTCCAGTGTAATCACCGAACCACATTAGCATGAAGCATCAGAGCATTTGATGATTTGCCTGTGGCCACGCCGTGCTCGCGTGACTCACAGAGCCAAGGTTTCTGATGGCTTAATTCCTATTTCTACCTAAATAGCCTAATACGCACACACAGTGTTTATCCAAGAGTTTCATAATTGCACATTGTTCAGCACAGAAGAGGAGTAATCAGGGGTTGTTCCTATGCAGAATTATATTTACATGCATGGTGCCTGTGAGGGAACTGGGCAGCAAACTTTGAATCTTGGCTCTGGGCTTCTGTAGAAACCATAAATGGGTTGTCTATCATTATACGCCCCAGCACAGAAAGAGGACCTGCTTCAGAGGGCTTAGCAGCAATTGACTTACTCGGTGATGGTCAAAAGAGCTGCTGGCTCTTGTCACCGCAGAGTGTGGCTTCACAGAGCGGTGGCAGCCCACGCCGTTGTGCGGTGGAAATGCTGGTGCTGCGGGGAAGCCGTGCAAGGGGATAGGCGGAGCTGCCGCTGGAGCGCAAGGCAGATGGAAACCCGGCAGAGACTCTGGGCTCTGTGTCTTCCATCTTCGCACTCGTGGACTTACTTAGCCCTGTCTTGAGTCAGTCCAAGTCCTTGGAACAGGCTCTGCATGCTGGTGTGCTTCATGCTTGCCTTAAATTCAGCCTCAGCGTAATTAGCGTAACAGATTTGGGGTTTGTTTTTTTCCTGGTCATATATGTTTGGGCTTAAACATCTTTTCCCCATAAGCCAAAAAATTCTGCTGCGCAGGTTTTAGGCACAGCATGGGTTATTATTTTGTGCGGGATTTTTCCTCGCCTTTGTTCCAAGGTCTGATTCAGCAGAGGTAGCAGAAGGAATCACTCAGCCGTTGCATATCTCTGGGCTCACTAATCCGCATATGGTTTACAACATGCAAACCCTACGGTATTACACGGCCCCTTTGCAAGGCAACACCAGTCATTTGTCTTCGCTGTATAGAACGTTTCCCACTGACTTGGAGGAGATACTGACGGACAGGCTGGTCTGGTTTGAATCCTGTAGGTTACCATTGAAGTGGTGGACGGCCCCGACACTGAGACAGAGAAGGATCTGCAGAAAGAGAGCAGCAAGCCTAGCTGGCCAGTCCCATCACCTGACTGGAGAAACTGGTGGCAGAGGTCCTCCACCTTGACTCGCATGAGCAGCGGTGACCAGGACTACAAGTATGACAGCACTACTGAGGACAGCAACTTCCTAAACCCTCTCGGTGGGTGGGATAGTCACGCACCCAGTCACCGGACATTTGAGTCCAAGGAGCAGCCAGAGTATGGTAAGTTTGCGTTCCAGGCCTCTTATGGGCATCTTGGGATTGTAAAAACGAGTTTGAGGGAAATGAGAATGGCGAGGCATCGCTGAAAGTAGGCCAAGCAAAATAGAATTTTTCAACATGTGGCTTTTGTTCATCAGCTTTTAAATACAAATCTGTGCAGATGCACAAGCTGTACTGTGGTAGCTGCATTCCACCAATAAGCCTATAATCTTGAAAATCATACCAGTTACCCCATAAGAGGACCTTTTTTTAGTTCAGCATGTACTTTTTTTAAAAGCAAAGGAAACAAGGTTTCGTATTTATTTTTAGAGTAAGGATAAGTACAAATTTAGAATCGTGCGGTGGTTTGGGAACCAAAATATAATTATTGGATAAATAAGCAAGATCTAAAACGTGGTAGTATTTGGTGGATACACAAATAAGATGAATTATGTTGGTGCATGTGTGGGGAGTGGCATATGCAGCAGGAACATTGTGTATTTGCGTGTGTAATTCTCTTCCAGATGTGTCATGGTGAAAACAATTGTTTTCAGCTTGTTGTATGAAACAGTTGCAGAAACTAGAAACAGAGAGGAGCTACAGTTATTCACTGCCCCACCGGGCTGTGACTATTCCACATGGGAATGACTCACCGGAGGTGAACTAATAGGTGCTCACAGGTAGCTCGGAGCCTCTCGGATTTAAGTTGTATGTAAATACAGAAGATTTTTAGTTAGAGCAGGGTTTCAGAGCCACAGTACTTTTACCCTGGCACTTATGTCGCGTTCCCCAAATACTGCAGAGTGGCTGTCATGCACTGACTCAGTCTTATTTTTCCCCCCTGTTTTGGTTAACTTTAAGTCCTAGAGCCTTAGCAACTGAGAGAGAGACTTTTTGTGGAATGGTGTATTTAAACACATGTATTAAATTTTGTGGCCAGAAGATTAAAGTCTAGCCCTTCTTTTTGCACCTGCATTCATTTGTGGGCACACTTTTTCGCCAAGAATTCATATGTTAGGTAGTTATTCACTTAGGTAAAATAAAATCACTTTCACAAATAATTGTGGTAGGAAAAAAAGTAATAAGAATTACAAATGTTAAAATAGGAAGAACAGGTTGAGCTCCAGCTGAAAATCTAACATGGTATACTTAATAGCAGATACTGCGTGTTTCACAGTGCAGTATAAACACTATTATCGTAGAGCGCTCTGCTGCACACGGGAGCACCCTACTGATTGGAGAAGACTCCCGGCCTTCTGACTAACCTAAAATGTCGTGTGCCATTGGCCTTGGCCGGGAGGATGTAGCCGCAGAGCCTGCCCGTATGGGCCTTTCATGCTACTGCCACCCATTGCCCTCTTCACACATTTCACAGTACTATCTATCTATCTCCCTCCCTCGTCCTGCCCCTGCCAGAAAGCACCACGCGGCGCTGCTTGCCCTTCCTGGGGCTCCCAGGCCAGGCTCTTTGACGAGCGTTGCACCTGCTCGCCCTTCCTCCTCCTCACCAGCCACGTGGAGAAAAAATTCCGAGTCAGAAAAGAGCTGGGAAGGAGAGCAGGGCCAGGGGGAGAGGGTGGAGCTCATTTTCCTAAGACGTCTTATCCCTCTTCGGGCTGCTGTAGTACCCGCCTGTTGGCAAAGCCCAGAATCGCGGGTCTTTGCACACAGATGGTATAGCGAGGGCCGTGTTCCTACCCACATCACACCATGGACACCTGATTGAAGTGTGGTGGCTTCCCGATTGGCAGCAGTGTCAGAAAAGGAGGAGAAGCACACATAAGGTCCCTGCCACGAGGAACTCCCATCTAGGCGGCTTGCTACGAGTGAGATATATAACCTTCCCATACTCCTGGCAATAAACGTTTAATAGCACCCCACAGAGTTGTCGTCAGTCATTACATATGGTACAAATCAAGTTACGTGTTCTACTAACCAGCTCAGGAAGCCCACAGACAGCAGGACAGTGGGGGTGGAGCAGGAATCACGTGTAGCACAGAGGCCAGTGCAGGCAGGGATCTGTCCTCGTGTCTTGCCTGTACACACACGTTCAGCGTATAGCTGTAGAGTGGGGCTGGCTCAGAGCCACTAAACCCGGTTTTGCTTTGCTATCAGTGCTGGTTTAACCCAAACGAGCGAAGGCTGCAAGTTAGGATCACAGGGTCAGGTAAACATCTCCTGTGGATTGCAGAGAAAGCCATTGAGGCAGATGTCCCCTAGCGAGAGAAAACACTCAGCTGGGAAGGCCGGTGGGAAGGCAAGAAAACTGGGGTTGGCTCATGGACTCCATTTGGTGGCCTTCACAATGCAGGATGTGCAACAGTTAACTTGGCAAACAAAGGAGACGGGCTCTAAGGGGTTTAGATACCTGCAGCGGCACCAAGCCATGGTGCTGCAGGCTTGGCATCATTTGCCCTTGGCTGTCTACCAGACAAGAATAAAGTTGTGGTTTTGTTTTCAGAAGGCTCCTGCTAGTAAAGAATCAGATTTAATGTTATTTAATAATCCGCATGACGCTACGAATTGCGTGTTGTTCTGGGTGCGGGATGAATACGCGGTTCCCTGTATTCATGGCGGTATTCCTGTAGTAGCTGTTTCCTGTTCAAGGGACAGAAGAACAAAATTGCAATTTTCACGCATGACCCTCAGCCTCCCGTGGTCCAACACGCATTGTGTCCTAAAAATTAATCGAGTATTGTTGTGTGTTTTGAAAAGAAGAAAAAGAAAACTTAATTTATCCTGTGCCTGATTAGTCTGCGGTCAGAAAACTTATTCCTATACACAGGGAAATTATGTGAATAGATGTGTACTGTTAGTTCATGACCCAGCTTTGCAGCTGAGGATTCTCAGCTGCCAAAAGGTCAAAAGAGAAAGGAAATATTTTTTCAAATAATGTTGCATGCGTCTCCCTGAGGAGCATCAAGTGTGAAAACTATTTAAACATCAGGCTTATGCCTGGCATTTAGCCCAAGCTTCAGGTAGAGACATCTGGATTCCATTCTTGTTTTGCCTTCTTAATAAAAACCACTACACAGTAGTTTTGGGTAGTAGTAGTTTTGTTGCTTCATTTCCTTCCTCATCTTTGTTCTTACACAGATTATATTGACGGGGAGGGAGACTGGAGCCCGTGGTCCCTTTGTAGCGTCACCTGCGGGAGCGGCAATCAGAAGCGGACGAGGTCCTGCGGGTACGCCTGCACCGCCACAGAGTCACGGACCTGCGACAGGCCCAACTGCCCAGGTGTGGTCACGTTCATGTGAACGGCTGTCAGAGGCGAGAGGCGGTCGAGGGAGGGGAGGAGGGAGCCCGTTTGTTCCCTGGCTAGGTAGGAGTTTCGGTGGGAAGAGACACGCTGGTTTTCAAGGCTATTTAGGAAATGGCAGGTTCTTTGCAAGTAATAATACGCTGCTAGATGCGGTCTGCTGCCCCTTGGGACTTAAAAGACAAATAGAGGCTTTTTTTAGGTTACGGCCATCATTTTTGTGCACAGTACGTCTTGTATCCCAAAGGGTGTAATCTACTGTCTTGAAACAAATTTGTATTAATTTTAGAATTTCAAAACAGCTGTGCTGACTGTTACCTCAGCGAGCTCGTATTTTGCTGTGCAGTGAACGGGCATGCCTGTGTTGTGAACACAGTTAGATGGCTTTTAAGTTTTGTGCCTAACGGATACGAGAGTTGCTTTAAGACTCCACGGGCCTCAATATGAAAAAAAAAATTTAAATACCTGCTTTGCGTTTCACTCCAGAGATTTTGGGTTCATTGGGCATAAAATTTCCCATCCTAGAAAGTCAATGTTAAGGTGCAAATGTCACCTCTGTTTCATTACATGTTGCTTGTTAATTGGAGAATTACAGAACGGCAAGTTTAGTCCTGCAACAGCTGTGCACAATGGGATGAAGGAATTTATAGTTTTGGCTTGAATGTATTCAGAAAATATGGCCAAGAAGCCTTACCTTAGCTCCTACCCATCTACAGGCATTGACAGTTAAATGCCAGTAATGCAGGTGTCCTTACCGTCACACAGTTTTTGCTTTGTTGAAAGCAGGGCTGAGCACTCAAGCCCACATCATAAAAATTTAAAGCTGCTACGGAAAACTTTCCCATGGCGTTCTTTAAGTGCTGCTGTGTGTTTGGATTTAGGCACATTTGTAACGCAGTGATGCAGTAGTTGCCACAATGCATGGGATACGTGCAGTTTCATTACTTCCCAAGATCGACAAGAAGTAAAAACACATGCCGGGGTGGTACTCATTTCACTGAGTTTACTTAATGACTCAGGAAGGCAGAAATTCTTAATCTGAAGGTCAGGGGTTTTTTTGATGGGAAGTGAAATGTCAGCAGTGCCGGACTTGACATAGAAGCCTCGGTGAGAGAGTTGGAGAGAAGTTTCTCACCTGCAGACAGGTGTGCACATCCATTGCAAGGTTATGGCTGCAAGGCAGTTCAGGTGAAAAATGTTTCTGGATGCTCTCGTACATCCTAAAACCTCAATAATAAGGCGTTAATTACAGAAGAAAGCATGTAGCCCCAGCTATATTCTCCAGCATTTATTACCAGCCAGCATCAAACAGTGGCAAACTTGAAAGAATATATTATGTCATATAACAGACCCCCAACGATCAGCGAGCAAAATATATTTACTCTTTGAGGCTGTGCTGACATTTTTAAAATTACAAGGGCAAAGCTCAGCTTCTGCTGTTTAGAATTCCAGCAGTGAATAACCAACTGCCTTGTAATGGGCTCTTGGGTATCTATCATTCTGCATCTACTGCTGGAGTTAAGGCAAAACCCTATGATAATTTTATTGAAAAGCTGCCTGAGGCTGTTTTGAAGCTTTGCAAGCCACTATTATGCCCCAGATCAGGAGAAAGTTCATTGGCAAGAAGATGGATGGTGAACAGACTTCATTATTAACCATATAGTTATCACGTATTAAAGAGCTTTCTGCTCTCTCTGGAGGTCTTTAATTCAACAGAGAGGAGCAAAAAAAACCCCAAACCTGTTCAAATGCTGCTTTGAAGAGACATTTGTTTCAAGGCTACCTGGCGCAGAAACATGAGGGAAGCACTAGGCTGGTAGGTAGGCCAAACTGAAGGAGCAATGAAAGGATGTTTACTTTGGCAAGATCAATTAATACATTTTCTGGCAATCCGTGTTTCTCCCTACTGATAGCAAACACTTAACTGGAAGGTGTTGGAAGATCCCGATGTTTTATTTGATTGCTATAGGTGGTGGGGGATGGGATTGATGGGAATGGTTATTTGTCTCTCACCTACGCACACTTTTCAACGCCCTAGCACTGGGAGAGACAAACGAGTGCCAGTCATCTTGTAATAGCATCGTTCTTCCTGAAAAATGGTTGCCCACATACGGGTATGAACTTACTCACCTGTCTTCGGGCATGTCACTCTGTTTTAGAGAGTGGCACAAAGGCCACTTTATAAAAAGTGTCTCCTTTCAGACATCACATTTTACCAGGGCTTTAGAGCTTCCACCAGGACACTTGTTTTTATCTTGTCAGTGTCACTTGTGATACGTGCTCCGGAGAAGATGCTGGTCATGTAAAGCTGACCAGGCGTGCAAAGCTCCTACCTGAATTACTGGGAGACGCTGCCAGGCCTTGCCTCTGGAAGAGGGGGAATAAAATTGGTTCCCTCACTGCTGTCCCTGCACTGGGTTCAGAACTGACCAGTTGGTTGCTTAAATATAATTTAAGCTCTAAAACTTGAAAACTTTTAACCTTTGGGCTAAGCTAATGCTTTGTCTTCCTAATACCACAGACTCCTTGGTCATTATACTTTTAAATGAACAGTCCCTCCAGCAGCAACTTCAGATTACTTCCCTGCCAAACAAAAGCACCTTGCAGAACTGGGGAGGGAGGGGATGGCAGGGAGGCAGCTGATTGCACTGTGTTTTAGTAGGAAAACACCACCACCACTAACAGGTGTTTGCCTTAGGGATCGAAGATACCTTCCGGACAGCTGCCACAGAAGTGAGCTTACTTGCAGGAAGCGAAGACTTCAACGCTACCAAACTGTTTGAAGTCGGTAAGCAGCCTAGTCAATCTTTCAGTAATAGTTAAGAGACTTCCTTAGATTTTCCTGTTTTGACTCTCGCTGCGGGACCAAGATTTTGAGTTTACCATTAAAAATGTCAGTAACAACGGCCATCTATTATCTCGCTTAAGTTTACAAACTGAACCTTAGCTTGCTTCTGTCATACAATCTTTCTCCTCTTAAGTCTTAGCAAATTTCTGTGCTTCTTTCATTATAAAGTGTTGATTCTCTGTCCTAGTTCAGAAAAGAGCTGTAAGGCTCCACACTAACGGCGGGAAAAAAAATCAAACACTGTTTAGCGCTTTGCTGAAATCGCCTCAAATGGAAGCTACTATAAAAGCATTTTAGGTACAGCTGTCACATTAGAAAAAATGACAGTGACTTTTATGAGCACGTATAGCTTTTATAACTCTGTGCGCTGCAGTGGGGCTAGCCAAAGCAATTTTATAGGGCACGACTTGATACTAATCTATGTAAGACTCAGCCCAACCTCTATAATGCTCTGATTTCATCCCTCCAATGAAACTGGAGCATGGCCACTCTTAGACACTGGATGCTGGACTAACTGGATAAATAATGTAATCCAGCACCCCCCTTCTATGGTGGCAGAGCACAATAGGTAATGACAGCTGGGACAGGACTCTTTAAGGGGATAGAAAAACAGGATGCGGATCACTAAGCAAGTATTTTGCAAGGATGTTCACTGTAAGAGGTTTAGGTCCCAGTCTTTGCCTTACTCAAGAGTTCTGTTAAGTAAGCGTGGAGCAAGATGTGCAGGGTGTTTTTTTGAAAGCCCGTAGCATGATACAGACACCTTAAATACTGTTTTAGGTAGAAGGCGCTTAACTGGATTGTCCCAAGACTCTTGCAAAATAATAAAGTGCCAGCATTAAATATGCTACTAGTCTATAAATCGCTTTACTCCCAGCTATAAGTCATGGCTCTGGTGCCACTAAATCCTCCCACTGTACAGACACTCTGATGTTATGTCACATAAGCCCTTTTAGAATCTGAATCACTTTTGGCTCCATTTGCCAGCTAAGATGTCAGTCTCCGTGTTTGAACTACAGCTGCTTGAAATACCCCTTTGGGAAGAGACGGAGACCAAATAGGGAAAAGTATTTGTTCGTTAACAAAAAGACTGAATTGGGGCTTAATAACGCAAGAAAAGTAGTCCAGGCCTTGCTTGCCATCTTGGTATTTCTGGGATCATGAGCAACTTAATCCTTCAACATCTGAATCTGCTGTTCTTACAAGGTGAGCGTGTGGACCAGGGCTTTAAACTGGAGACTGGCATCAAATCACTGTGATTTCCTCATCGCAGTTCTGTCGCTTGTAAAACCAAACTAGTGTCTCCTGTGCTTCTTGGGGTTAGCGGCAGCTTAATTAGAATTTGCCACGTAGAAGAAATGTCAAAGATTCTTACTGGCACGGTGCTGCACTGCAATTCAGACTAGCACTGCCTGAGGCCCTAAAGCCAGTCACGCATGTGATTTCTTTATCTGACAAGACAGCACATTAACACATGGCAGTCAGGGAGGCAAGCTTTGACTGCCCTTTCTTTCTTAATCAAAGCACTGGTGCTGAACAGTTACGCTTTACTCACTTGTTAGCACTGATCATACAAACTGGGACACTGCATAATGTATCTTAAGTTTCCATTTCCTGCCCTTAAATAGATACTGATAGCTGTGAAAGATGGATGAGCTGCAAAAGCGAGTTCTTGAAGAAATACATGCACAAAGTGGTCAATGATCTTCCCAGCTGCCCATGCTCCTACCCCAGAGAAGTTGCATACAGCACTGCTGAGATCTATGATCGAATTAAGAGGAAAAACTTTCGCTGGAAAGATGCAAGCGGTCCAAAGGAAAAACTGGAAATCTATAAGCCCACTGCACGATACTGCATCCGCTCCATGCTCTCTCTGGAAAGCACAACACTTGCAGCACAGCACTGCTGCTACGATGATAATATGCAGCTGATTACCAGGGGGAAAGGGGCAGGTACGCCAAACCTGATCAGCATTGAATTCTCAGCAGAACTCCATTACAAAGTGGACATTCTGCCTTGGATTATATGCAAAGGTGACTGGAGCCGGTACAATGAAGCACGGCCTCCAAACAATGGGCAGAAGTGTACAGAAAACCCTTCAGACGAAGACTACTACAAGCAATTTCAAGAAGCGAGGGAATACTGAGAAGGTTTTCCTCCTCTTCAGACACAAAATAGCATTCGTTTCCTGGATGCCAAAGAACTGATAACGGCTGCTGCACTGTCTCCTTGACAGGGGTTGATCAGTTTCTTTCTAATGAATGTACATAGTTGTAATATAATACATAAGTATTTTTCATAGTGTGTGTAATTTATAAACACATATCTCTCTATCTCACACACACCTATTTTTACGTACAGACATACATAAAACTTGTCCTGGTAGGATTTTATACTGCAATAACATTCGCTTAGTAATGTGCATTTCATTTTATTTCCCAACCAACCGTAACGTAAGTGTGAGGTGGGAGGGGTGGGAGAGGGGGCGGGGGGTGGCGAGGGCAGCTGCCATCACCGTCAGGCCCCAAGGTCCCAGCTGAGGAGGGCACATATTTAAAAGCTGCCATAAACAGTAGGATTGAAGAATGTACTCTTCCATATGGGAATGGTTTACAAGATTAATGCACCTACAGCATCAGTTTTCTCTAGAATTGATTTCGTGACTAGTCATATCTGAGAAAAGAAGACTTTTTTTTGGCAGGGTAATACTCAAGAGTGAGTATCGACAGTTACTAGCAATTTTTTCTTGGAATTCTTCCTGTTACCTTCTAGCTCAGGTCTCTGCAGTTCATCTGGGGTGGGCTTGCAGGGAGACGTAGCAATGGTTTTCCTACAGAGCAGAAAAAGTCCCAATGCAGTGGTTCTGCAAGAGTCACAAACAGCCCACTCCTGGACACATCTCAGGTGCGGAGCTACGGCTGTCAGGGCTTACTTAGTGTGCCGGGGAGCAGGTCTTCAGGGCAGCTGACTTAGTAAACTAAGCATGCCATAAGTCTTTGGAGGAGTGAGGCCAGAGAAGGAAAGCACGCCAAAGGAAAAATAAATAAATCACAGTTAATTCCCAACTTTTAATGTGAAGAGTGTTTAGATCTGCTTGATTCTTTCTTTTAAGAGAAGAAAGAAGTTTATTTTTTTTTAAAGAACAGAAAAAGTGGAATACACGTTTCTGAGTTCCCCAAGATAAAGCATGCAACCAGCCCTTTTCCCCCAGTTTATCACATGCTGAGTGCACAGTGTCCTACAGAAGAAGCTGTTCATTAAGGAAGCTGTCTGGGAGGAACTATCGGTGAGTTAAAATGTCTTAATTTTTTAAAAAAGCTAGCATTATTTTTGTAAAGTATTTATTGAATTGTAACAATAACTCACATGTGGGATATGTCTCTAACATGAAAGGCTTCTGTAGATGGAACCTGATTGCCAAGAATAAGACTGTTGTTCGGCAAAGGTTTTACTTTCAAATTTTTTACAAAGTGCAAGTTTACATACATAATCCTGTAATTAAGCAGCTGATACCCGCATTCTTATGAAAGATAAAAATTACACCATGGCTAAATAAATACTTTCAGTTCCATCCTGTAAAAGGCTGTCTTGCTGCAAGTCAATGATGTCTTCAATGTTACTAGAGAAATCCTATTTTTGGATTGTGTGGTCTGATACACATATGCGTACTGCATGTGGAACCTCACACAGTGGTAGAGCCGATCTTGCATCGCAGTCAGTCTCAGCTGAAAGATTCAAGACAGCCATGAAAGACAATTCCTTCTGCTATATGCATACACCGTAAATCTTTTCTCTAGCTCTTTTGGCCTTTGAGACACTGGTTGGTTGTGACTTCCCAGACAGACGTGTGTGCACAGTCCCCCCAGCATTAACATATGCGTAATAAGTCTGCCGAGTCTGGGAAGTGTCAGGCTTATTTTGGTCTGCCCGGGTGGTGCGAATCAGGGGATGAAAAAGCAGCCTAGGCCTTGCACACCCGCTCTGACCAAACGTGTGGTGCACGGGCTGCAAAGGCTCTTCCCGGATCTGCTGGACTTGGTCTGGCAGGCTGCAGAGCCTCAATGCTGCACTTATGCTCCAGGTTTCCAGAAAGACAGCAGTCCAGGCAAAGCTNAAGTCTGGGAAGCGTCAGGCTTATTTTGGTCTGCCCGGGTGGTGCGAATCAGGGGATGAAAAAGCAGCCTAGGCCTTGCACACCCGCTCTGACCAAACGTGTGGTGCACGGGCTGCAAAGGCTCTTCCCGGATCTGCTGGACTTGGTCTGGCAGGCTGCAGAGCCTCAATGCTGCACTTATGCTCCAGGTTTCCAGAAAGACAGCAGTCCAGGCAAAGCTACTGCACATATGCAACAGCAACTGATCTGCTGGGGTAACTTCGGCAGCTGGAAATCTTGGCGAAGTCATCGGATCTTCCCAGATACAGGCTTGAGTCGGGGTTGGGCGGAGACATGGATATATTCTAGCACTAGCTGTAGTAACAAAACACGGTTAGTTGAGCAAGAGGGTAAACATGGGGATCACCCCTTAATTTTTTATAGAAACCAGGTTTTGTAAATTCTTGCAACGTCATAGGAAGGAGCCACTGGCTAGCGGAGCCAGTTAAACTGACAGCAGACGGATGAAAGGCATAAGCAACTCCAGGATCAGTCACTTAATAGGAAAGGCAGGTATTTTCTGCAACATGGGGGAGAGAAAGCTCCGCTTTTTACTTCGCTTAGCAGTGTAGCGGGGACAACAGTCTCAGGTTTCTCTGCGAGGGCGATGAGAGGGCAGTCACGATTCTTGAAATATAAAACCCATCCCTGCAGTTTACGGATTAGTAAATTATGGTGATATTGAGAAATGCTACTACACCATTAATACTGACCGTAACAAAGTGTCAGGGAAGAGGAAAAATTAATAAATGTAATGATGCACAAAGTTTCAAGTGTTGCCGCTCATAATTTGCCAAGGCTACAAACTCTGAGGGAGCTTAATAACCAATGATAAGGACCTACCAGCTTTTTCATAGGATGAGTCGTGGAGCACAGATGAAGGGAGTATCCGCACTTCCGTGGTCTTAAGCAATGGTCTTTATTAAAAACAAAGTCTATTTTATAATAAATTATGATCCATTCAGGGCTGGGCTGCTTTTTTTCTATTTTCTTTGTCTCCTTTCCAGCGACTAAAATGGTACCTGGAATGACTTTGTGTAGTAGTCCTTTGCAAGGTGCTGGAGTTTACCATGGCCAGATTTGGCTCGGTCTCTTAAATGTGGAGCTTTTCATATTAGAATAAGACCTGAGAAAAAGGTTTGGGGTCTTACGTTCCTGGGCACAGGCCGGTAGCTGGAAGAAGCTGCTGTTACGTTTGTAAGTGACCATGGAAAGGGCGCATTGGGACACCCAACCAAAGATAGGAGGGGGATTGAAACAAGCAGAACTAAGCGGGGCTTGTGGTCTCAACACTGGGAAATCCTCAGAGAGTCCTCCACTGGCACCCATCCTGCTTCCCAAAAGGAAACTTGAAATACAGACTACAGCAGCCTCTCCGGATCTGAGCAGTTCCACTTACTTATTTCTCATCAGCAAAGCCAGAGCAGGGTGTTTTCACCGCCTGGCCTCTCATTCCTCTGCACTACCTTTCTCTTGGGCAAGCACAACTGTTTGTGCGGCAAAAGGAACGATTCAAGTCATCCAAGTTATTTTTAACCCCGGTCAATCAACAGATACAGATTACCGCACGGCTTTAGAGTCGAGTTGGTGGGAACGCCTTAAGCTGGCACTGCTGCTGAGAAAGATGTGTGGAGCAGTGCCCCGAGGCAGCCATAACCGGATTGAATGCGTACCTTTGATGGTTGAAAGGATGAGTGGGCCTGGCTTCACATTGCCCGGACAGCTGCTGAGCAGCAAAATTCCACTAACATAACCCGCAGTGATGCATATGGGCTATAGGACAATATAGCGAAAAACAAAAACATACACACATTCGCGAATCCCCACAGTCCTGCATTAGTTACCAGCTGCATATTTTTCCCCCTGCTGTGCAAAATGGTTAGCACTGTCAACACAATGCATTCTTTCAAAAAAATGCTAGTGAGTTCATAGGCCTGCTTTGCCATTTATAGCATTTTCATTGAGATTGCAGGGTCGGTTACAAGGAGTAACTGATGCACCTGACACTTTCAACTGAGTAGGGTCAGGTGAGTCGAAGGCAGGAGAGGGGGAAAAGGAGACCTCTCCCAGCTGAAGAACCTGCTGCTTTGTGGCAGGGGATTGCAGTAGGACGTGAGCCACGTAGCAAGGGGATGGCCCTGCCTGACCACAGACAGCCCTCACGCCGCAGTCTCTTACCTGTGGTGGTGGTCTCCCTCGTCGGCAGCAGGAAGGTAGCGAGGGAGCGCCGGCACCTCGTGGTGATGGCCCAGGGAGCTGCCTGAGGCTGCGGAACCGCCGGTGCTCCCCGGGGCCTCCTCTCACTCCCCTTCCCGCTTTCTCCATCAAGGCGCCCCTGGAGCCGCCCAGCAGCCAACGTGGCTCGCTGCAGTGGGTGCCTGCTGGGCGGCGCTGCCTTGGCTTACGCTCAGCATTACAGTCACACATTCATCCATCCTTGGAGAAAATTACTCGTGTTGAGGCTGGACAGACTACACAGGGCCCTGGCACAGGCTGCTCAGAGAGGCTGTGGAGTCTCCTCTGGAGATATTCAAAACCCACCTGGACACGTTCCTGTGCAGCCTGCTCTAGGGGAACCTGCTTTAGCAGGGGGGTTGGACTGAGGGATCTTCAGAGGGCCCGTGCAGCCCCTACCATTCTGCGACTCTGTGAGTGCCATTCCTAGCAGGGTGAAGAAGTTGGCAGGGCAGGGAGCCTGCTTATAACCCACCTAGACAAAGTTACTCTGCAGGCTCCATACAGTCACCCGCNTCAGAGGGCCCTTGCAGCCCCTACCATTCTGCGACTCTGTGAGTGCCATTCCTAGCAGGGTGAAGAAGTTGGCAGGGCAGGGAGCCTGCTTATAACCCACCTAGACAAAGTTACTCTGCAGGCTCCATACAGTCACCCGCACGACCATCTGACACCGCACGAGGGGCAATGGCACAGCAAGGCTCTCTCTCTTCTTAATCCGGAAGAGGAAGCCTGCAGCACAGATACGGAAAAGCTCAGATCTCTTTATGCTGACTGCATGCCCCTGCACAAGCACAACATCGGCCATGTCCTGCCCCTCCGTACGCACAGAGCCCAGAGTGCTTAGGAGGGGGGCCACGACGAGCAGGAAGAAGACCAGCAGTAAACACCAGAATAAAGATGACACTTTTCCCAGCAAACTGGTGTGAATGCATGTTGCTGCCTGGCTGCATGGCATTTATGTGACAGCTGAGAGAGCATGTGTTTTTCTACCACCGGTTCCCCCCCACCCCCTTCCCTTTGTAACTTTTAATGGAAAAATGTGTGGGCAGTTTCCATTATGCCTGCACTGTTTCAGACAAATTAAGGGGTTGGCTAAGAAATCACGGGTTTCATATTTCATACAAAATACACACACATGCATATATTTATATATCTATGTAAATTAATTTAGGATATCCTCCAGCCATGCACTTTATAGCAGCACGTTGCCGAGCGTAGCGTCTTCAGGAACGGACCTGCAGAAGAGCACTTCCTTTCGGCCTGCACGGGGAGGGGTGAGGCTATTTTTGCACTTGCATGGCGGGGAGAAGGGCTGGGAAGCTGAAATGGCAGCAGTTATTCTTCGGCTCTGCCTTTTACTTTCTGAGTGGCAGGTTTATTCATTTTTCCTTTTCAGCTGCGTTGCTAAAGCCACATATGCCTTTTATGAGTGTGCTAATTTTCTATCAGTTTAGGGAGTTATAAATTTTTTCCTTGTTTGTTCTCTATCACAAGAAGGAGCTGGGGCGGCGAGGATTTTTTAGACACACAGAAGCTTTTCATTCAGTAAAGTGCCCAATTTATAAGGGATTCAAAACGTTATATTCTGGAAGTGATAGCAATATTACATAGGTCAAACCAGCAAAACCTAATAAAACTAAGTGTGGGTGGCTTTAGTTTTCAGAGGAGCGCTTAGATAATATTTCCTTTTTAAAACTGGGCAAACAACATTGCATGTGTTAAATGTCAGAGTTTGCTGTTTATTATGGGCCTGACCAATGCTTCGCTTAGAGCAGAACAGTGCTTCACTCTATGGATTCCAGGAGGGCTCTGGTATGACTGCGAGACATGCCTGAAGCAAGGGACAGCATCTGCACACCATAGTGGTAGATGCAGGATGTGAGTCAGAAACTTTGGGGAGCAGAGAAGGCTTGGGAATCAGCTCCCACTCCAAACACCATCTTCCAGGCTGGCTCCTGCCTCTGCAGTGCCGTGCTTAACCCATTTGTTTGTCCCCAAAGCCAAGCTGCAGCCATCCCCCTTCCCCACTCTCCAGGGGCAGCTCTTGAGGGGACATTGCTCAGCCACAGAAAACACAGCCAGGGCACAGCTGGCCTTTGGAAAAGCCCTGTCTGGCTGAGCCAGGTAAGAAGATAGGAAAGGTGCAAACGTACTTGACCATGCAGGCACAGGGATTCCTGTGTCTCACTGTACTCAGCAGTGTTAACAGTCAGGCAGTCAACGGGAAGCACCTTCAAACCATGGCACCGCCTGGCTTCGTACGCCTCCGGCCTGCCAAAGAAGCACGAGGGCAAATCTCAAGCAGCTTACCAGCATTGCCGCGGTCCCCGTCGCCCCCAAAATGGATAGGAGATCCAGCCTGACATGACGCCTCCATCCATAGCCAGCCCCTACCAGGGAGCAAAAGCACAGCTTCGTTTCACGTACAAATGTTCTGGCTATTCCAGAGGATCCAGGCACGTCAGTGAATGATGGCTTGGAGACGCAGCAAGGTCCACCACCACGTCTGTAAGAAATGGTGACCGAAATTCAATGCACCAGTTCTCTTACACAATCCTCATCGTACAACCTGCCTGGGAAACACACAGAAAAAGAGTGTAGAAACAGGAGGAGTCTCTTTGGCTTGAGAAAGAGGAATGGAAATGACTTCTGGCCAGCGTGGAGAGGAAACAACAGTGCATTGAGTTACAAAGTAGCCTCATTAAGGCTCACCAAAATTTAAATCAGCATGTGGGTAATGATATCCTGAAGGAGGACAGCCTCAGAGAGGGGTAAGTCAGAAGGAACACAGCAAGTCTTGAAAAGGAGCCTAGCGAAGGAAATGTTGAAACAGTGCCTACGTCCCCAGCAGGCTGAGGGATTCCCTTGCCCGGTCCTACACTCACAGACCTGTTCCCCAACTATTTCACCACGTGTTTAACCACCACTAGGTACACAGTACCAGAAAAGCCAAATTTGAAGGTACAGCTGGTAGGTGTAAGAGAAGGAAAAGTTACTGAGCCTTTTTTCCTGCCCACACGGCCTCATGCCCACATAGGCTGCAGCACAGTGGTAGCTGCACCACAGCTTTTAGCTGTCCACAAGAGGTTGATGGCGGTGGTTAACCTTGACAAATAACTATGTTTTGCCCTTGCCCATAGTGGCATAGCTGTCAGTATTCCTGTAATTTAATGTGCCTTTTGCTCGAAAAGTCGGCCCCCTTTCTCAGGCCCATATCGACCACCTGGGAGAGTGGCTTTGCCTCCCTCCCGGCACCACCGGCTGCACAACGGAGCAGGGGCATTGCCTTGGGTCACTTTGCAATGAGCCCCTTTCCCCACAAGGGAAGGGAGAGCTGGCCTTGTCTTCCTAGCACACAGGCGGGAGGCACGAAGCCACCAGAGATGCACAGGCCGGAGGTGGGAGAGGAAGCTGACCCAACCTCAACCTCAAACACAACCGCATCTATCATTGCTAGGTTGGGTGGCCTGGTTAGATGGACAGCGTTGTTTTTGCAGCGAGTGGGACTGCCCCGCGGATTCAGTCTGTGAGGCAAAAGGAAAGCAGCAGCATGCTCCACATCTGACCGCCACCAGCACTGATGCGGAGCAGGAAGGTGCAAAGCCCTGAGAGCTACGTACTTCAAGGTCCAGCTACATGCAAGCTCCAACACCGCCAAGCTGAACCTCAGTCCTGGGATGAAAACAGCACCCAGGCAGCCACACAGGGAGCTGGGCCTCACCCACACCAAAGGGATACACGGAATGAGAGCTGAGCTTTGTTGTCGAAGTCACTGTCAGGGGCTGTTTGACCTGCCTTAGAAAGGACATGAGACCAGGTAACTCTGGCTGTAGACGAGGAGATCTGCAAGGCCAGGGAGTCCCCCAGGACTATCTGGTCCATCTGGCACCTCCAGGCTGGCAATTATACTGTAATCTGCAAAGGTCTCTCTAACCAGAGCTTGAACAGGGAACAGCAGATTTGATAGAAACTGCAAGATTTTTTCATCCCAAGAATATCCACCTGGTTCTCCCACAGATTGCCTTCTACAAAATTTCCCAGTGCTTTCAGCAGGCATATAGCTGCTCTCCAACCTCTTCAAAGCCAGAGCCCTCCAGAGAGGTTCATTGTCCAGCAGGAAAAACAAAGAAGGGGAACAGCAGCACAATCACCCCACGCAAGGCTAAATGCCATCCATCACATCGTTGCACCCCCAAAAATGCCAAGCTGCCAGGCCCTTCTTTGTACCAGCACTCCCAGCTTTTCTACCCACCGCCTGAGTTTTTCAGATAAAGCAAGATGTGGACTTCAGTGAATGCTATTGCAACCAGCAACGACCATTTGAAAGCCTCCTCAGAAGGACACCATGTCAATAGGTTTGCTGCTCACCCTGTGGTGCAGGGGACAAGTGACAGCACCCTTCCTACCGCTAACTTGCCCTGTGTTGGCTTTGCATGAACGCAGTCACACGGGGCAGAGACGTCACTGCATCTCTGAGCTCTCGGGTCTGACAGCGCAGCTCAGCACCACTGGCAATGGATGCTGCATTGCCCTGACTTATCCCATGACACTTCTCAGGCCAGATTTTACTTTTTTTAATGGGAAGAGGCAAAACCAAACCTCCTGTGTGCAGACAATTTGTCTTTTCTGGACAACTTCCAGCATGAGGACGGTACTTTATACATATGGGCTCTCTTTCATATTTGATTGCTGGACCAAGATTACATTGTCATCCACCTCAAAGGGGGAAAAAAAAAGAGCAAAACTCACACAAATCAGGAAAGCATTAGGTAAACTTAGCTAAGAATACATCTTCCAACCAAATGGAGAGCGATACTCTTTCATATAATTAGACAGTCTGCAGGAAGTGAAGAAAGAACAAACTGTGATGGTTCCAGTGCTGTGGGAGACGTGCAATCTCCAGGAGACGATCACNCGTGCAGACAATTTGTCTCTTCTGGACAACTTCCAGCATGGGGACGGTACTTTACACATATGGGCTCTCTTTCATATTTGATTGCTGGACCAAGATTACGTTGTCATCCACCTCAAAGGGGGAAAAAAAAGAGCAAAACTCACACAAATCAGGAAAGCATTAGGTAAACTTAGCTAAGAATACATCTTCCAACCAAATGGAGAGCGATACTCTTTCATATAATTAGACAGTCTGCAGGAAGTGAAGAAAGAACAAACTGTGATGGTTCCAGTGCTGTGGGAGACGTGCAATCTCCAGGAGACGATCACGTCTCTCCCCCAAAACATTGGGTCGGTGTCACTGGGCCGTGTGCGAAGGACGAGTGCAGGTTAAAACGCCCTCAGGAACTCTGTCCATTGCGTTGCAGTTCCAAATGCCATCCCTCATTCCACAGAGCGACGTGCATACACGAAGATAACGTGTGAAAACAAACCCTGACTGATCAAAAAGTGTTTGAATACCGTCTTCAGATTTGCACAAGGTGAGCAAAACGTCGGTTTTGGCGGTGAATGGCCGGTGGCACAGCCAGCGCCAGAGCAGGTCTGGTGAATGGGACCGTATTGCATAGCGGAGGGAAAGATACTCTGTACCAACACATAGTATAAAAAGATGAATGATCCTGTCCTTCATGTAATGACTCTTTCCCTAACAACCTTCTCCTTAATGGGAATGACGCAAACGGACATCGAAGCACACAGGCACAGCAATGGGCTTATGGGCCTGACACCCATGTTTGTGCTCAGTGCCACCTACGGCGAGCAGCGGGGATGCAAAGAGCCAGATCCTTCACCCTCCAAAGTCAATGGTGAGGCTTAAATCATCTTTAGCCCAGTCTGTTGTTTTGGGAATGAACTCTTTACCAAAAAGAAACAGTAAACATTTTCCGTTCTCTTCTCTTCCTAGACATTGAGCAAGAGTAACTTGTAAATTGCTTCCAGTGACTTCGAGACAGCAAGGGAACAAACAACTATCAACAAGCATTACACTCATTGCTTCACATGAAAACAGTTACGAGACTGAAGGGATCCTGACAGGCAATTGGAAAGCATTCCTTTTTGTGCTAATTTTATTGTATTTTAGACCAATTTTCCATGATTTAAAATGTGCGATGTAATAAAGAGCTGGAATGCCTTCTTTTGTCATAGTGTTTCACACCCAGAGCACTTTTGTGAATCAAACTCTGCAATAGTTTTGCAAAGCAAAGGGTTTAGGAAACAACAAACTGGAAATAGAGGGCAGCTTCCACAGCTGGTGGTCACAGAGGGGCTTATAACAAAACTGAAACAGCATCCCAGTATGTGGCCTCCCCGGTCCTGTGCCGGGACCACAGGCTCTTTCCCTCCTTGGGCAGACGTCTGCTGGCAACCCAGCGGTTCCCTTCACCTGGCGCCGGAGCTCCTCACCTGCACACCCACGCTGCACTGCGCTGCGGCAGTGAAAGAAAATTTGGAATGAAAGGTGAGGTGGTTTCATCGAGGGAGGAACAAGTAGGAAATGGCCAATGAAACACTGCACATTTTGCATTTTTTCAGCTTCTCCCCAGGAAGGAAACAGCATCAGCTATCTCGGCTCCATTGCCAACCGGACCATAGCTAACTGGGACCATTTGACGGTTCCAGTTCAATTCTCATGGACAAACAGCCCCACTGCAAAAGCCAGTTGTAACCGGCGCTGTTAGACAAAGAGCTCAAAGCCTGAGCAAACATAAAGGCTGTGCTGCTTCTTGGTGATCCCACACAAACACATATGGGTGAGGCTTTTTAGTACTTCCATGCAAAGGAACTTGCCTATAACCATAGGCAATGGTAATGCAAACTTCGTTAGGTTCTTGGCACATAATTAACGGCCTTCAGGGGACTATGAGCTGTTAGCTTAACTATACCCATAGAGCAAAGCTCATATAACCCCTTCCTGAGAGCACTCCTCCACCATGGGCAGAATTTCCAGACAAAACGGGGAAGGAGCTGGGGCCTTTCCACTAATACAGCCTTTCTTACGTGAACATTATGTTAAAAACAAAATCTGTTATCTGCTGGTGCTTCTTATGAGCAACACTCAGCCCCTACACACCTCCAGGTGGGACTGGCAGGCTTAGGCAGCAGGGCCACGACCGTACCCGCTAAGGTTGGCATCGCTCTCCACATGCAGTACGTTTCTATGCCACAACACGAAACCTCTCCAAGTCTCCCTCAGGAGTCTCAGCCACCACAATAATCCACGTGCTAATTTTCCCCACAACTTTAAAGCATGAAAATTAGTATCACCCTCATGATTTTTACGGAAACTCATGGTGTCAAGAGAATTAACCTGGCCAAAGTCAGAGAGGAAGGGCTGTGGCAAAACTGGGAACTGACGGTAAGTCACTTTTCCCGTAAATCTCTGTCTTACTTCTAAAGGCGTAAGCACTACTAGGGAAGATCACTGGAACACAAGTGGTTTTAACGCTGATATTTTCTAAGGTTTCAGTGATTATGTCTCGTTTTCCACCATCAGTTTCAACGGAAACCGAGCAGCCACCAGGCTGTGCGAGGCAGAAGCCTGTGCCCGTGTTACTCTCCACACCTCAAAGCAGCGCACGTACAAATCCTCCGTGCCTCGAAGGGTACAAAACAGGGCGCACACAGACGGTACAGACAGTGCAGACATTTGCTCTCAGCGGCTCTCAGGAATGCGCCGCTCGCGGGGCGGCTCGATGATACGCCATCCTGTATCCAGGAGGGCTTTGTTCTCTGTGGGGTGAAACCTCAGCCTTCAGTTTATTAAATGCAATCGCAGAAGCCAAAAGGATGAGTCACAAAGCCAGTTGTGTAAGCACGCATAGGATGAAAGCAAACAGGACATGCATTTTCTTCACGGAGAACCACTTGGGTCTGGCAAGCCCTTCTGATGGGCACGGGCAGGCAGTTGGGGCACAACCCCCGCTCCTCACCTCGCACCCGATGCCAGCGAGGGCTCAGGCAGATGGCCTGTGCGGGCATGTGCTGCAAACCAGCCACAGAGCAGCAAAGCAAACAGCAGGTAAGGACACAGTGGTGGTGACGCACTGGCACGCAACCTCCCCTGCAACACCAGCTATAAAGTGCTCTCTGTTGCCAGCCAGGATTTGGCCAAAAAACAGGGAGCTGCGAGTCCCTTCTACCTTCCTCTCCTTGCCTCTCTGGCCACATCATCTCCCAACCCACCTTCTCACTGCCCCTGTCCCCCAGCTCCTCTTAAAAGAAGGAAAAGGGGAAGGGAGGGGGAGAGAGATGAGCACCCCTAAAGCTCCACCAACAAAAGCTGCCGGCACAGGACACCTTCACCAGCGAGCAGCTTGCAAACAGCACCGACCGTGGGATGCAAAACATACAGAAGCACAGGCTGCAGTATGTCCTGACTCAATCTGGGCAGATTTTTTCCGATCCCTCCCTGCTCAGCAGATTGCAGCGCCTTTGCCAGGAACAAACACCTGCTTGACCACTGAAGCCACAGCAGGGTGGGCAGCCTTTCACCGGGACTGGATCCTGCCTCTCTTCTGCCCTGGGTCTGAGCAACAGGCTTTTGCTTGGGAAAAAACAGGCTGCCTGTGGAGCAGCACCAGGGGAGAGGAAAGGGGGAGCAAACACCTGCAGGCGCTGCTGCTGCTGTGGCAGAGATGTCTCAGCCTCAGAGAGGGACCTCTGATATCCCACAGGGTCTGGAAGGAAAACAAAAGCTACGGCTTAAAATCGGCTCTGGGCACAGCTGTGCCTTGACATTGCCATTGCTCACGAGTTTCCACCCCACAGCTGTGAGCTCCTTCAGTGGTGCAGGTGGACCCTCAGAAAAGCGACCAGGGGTTGGATCAGCTTTGTTCTCCTCACCCAGACTGCCTCTTTTCCTTACCCACTGCCTCCAGCCAGATGTGCTCACTGCCTCTCTCCTGCCAGCCCTTGCGTTCATCCTGGTGTTAATTCAGCAATTCAACTCACGAAGCTGATCCAGCTAAAATCCTCATCAAGAAAAAAAAAGAAGTTTCCAACCAGAATATAAGCACTGCCTTTGAACACAAAAACCTTCCTAATTTGTTTTAAAAAAAACATAGAAGAAAGCGACGGAGGTGTCTTCGTAAAAATCTCCTTTTAAGTTGAAGAAAAGAGCCGTGAAAATACCGACCTCCTAACACCCTAAACTGAGTTGAAGAGGACATGGTGCCTTTACCAAAAGAGACGTCAAGCTGTATGGGATTCATCACTAGTTTACTCTTTTAAAATAAATCAGTTGGCAAAGTGATGACGTGACCTACTTAATTTGTTGTCTTGGAACTTGACAAGCATTAAAGATTTGTTCCCAAAGTCTGGAAAAGAAGCGGGGCAGGGGGGGAGGGTATGGTGCAAAATGCAAGCACCATATCAAAATCCTTGCTTTGAGATGTCCTCTTTTAGACACTACGAAAGGCACTGCGACAACAGTCAGTGGCTGCAGCGGTGCTACCAATAATGAAAAGAAAATCAGGCTCCAGCGGCTCTGAGGAGTGACTCCAGTCTATTGCCCTGCCTTAAAGCAGGTCAAGCACAGTGTTTCCAGAAGAGATTTGTTCCATATTTTTTGAGAAGTTTCCGCTGATGGACGTTTTGCTCGATACCTGAGCAAGCTATCTTTCTCACCAGCACGTTTTTGTGTAATCCTCCTTCCTTTCTGCTTCGAAGGCCATGCACCCTTTGCTATGGCTAACAGACACGGAGAGCAACACCTTCCCTTTCTCCTTGCAGCCATCCTCTCTGTAGCCGGAGGTTGTTACTGCTCCAAGCCCTTACTCTTGTCTCTCCTGGGCTTGTACCCTTTCTCTTGTTCTCTTCTCAGCTCCTCATTTCTTCTCATTTTCCACAAAATGTGGTGCTCAAACCCATGGGGGATTCTCTGCAAGGGTACACTTTTGTGTACACGTTTTTGTCCCTGTGCATCCGAGCTCCGACAAACCGCTACACTTGTTTCGATGTATACTAGAGAGAACATCTCCCCTACAGCCAACCCACCCTTTTGAAAACTTCCTGTAACTCATCCAGAATCCACTTTTTCCTCTGTTATTTTTTATTATTTTCATCACCTAGGATTATATAGGCTGCCATACCCAAACCAAAAAACTAGGCCATAACACTATACAACTCCATCGAAAATCCAAAATCTCCTCGCTCTTTCCCAGGTGAGACACTGAAAAAACTCCACTGACACCACCAGAAGCACAGCACTGCACAAAAAATGTGGCCCAAGGGCTCCAGAAACCCAAAGGTTTGGCAAATATACCTTGGTGCTTTAATTAAAAATCCTTGATAGGTTTAAAAGTGTTTGAGTGCTTTGGGTTTGGTTGTGTTTTGTTTTGGTTTTTTTTTTGTAGGGGAGAGAAATTGATTATATCTGCCTGGGTGTATTCATAGCACGTTAATATTCTCTGAGATTTCATATTTTCTCTGATTTGATAAGATTGTGGCCCTTTAATAAGTTGAAGTCTTCAGATACTTATGACAATCTGGCACTCGAATTGTTTGCTTTAGCATCGCAGATTGCACAAGAGACATGAAAGGTTTGAGCGTAGCTGGAAAGTCACTTCTGATGAAATCACACATCGCTCCAGGGGCTGAATTCTTTACAATTTGTGCATACTGAAGATATGTGTGTTCAGATGCATTTTGGCAACCCTGTGCCATTTTCAGAAATCCATCTGGGACTCAGGAACAAAGCAAATGCACACTAACACGAGGAAGACAGAGCTGGCACAGCTACCGGATGGAATTTCTTTAAGGAAGCTAAATTGCTTGTTCATTTTGCTGGCAGAAAAAGATAGGAAAATGAGTGTTCCTGTTCTTGATGAACTTTGTGATATTGTTAAATCTTTTAGACAACATATAATTCATGGCAAAGCTGTGGCAGAATTCCTTTGCACTTATCCACAGTATGGCTCTCCTCCAAAACACAGATCTCTGCCTTCATTTCATACACAAAAAGTCGCCCAGATGAACAATAGCTCTAACTTTAGAGAAGAATCAGAACACTTGCCTCTATTTTTTTGCTTTGACCCTGCCAAAATTTATTGCAACTCCACCAGCTGCATAGATTTCTTGTACTAAAAGAAAAAAAATACAAAAGGAGACTCCACGCTATAATACAGATTGGCAGGTGACTTCCAAAGAGAGTTTGCCAGGTAATGCCTTGAGCTTTGCCACACAAACACCTAAGGGGATGGCACAAATGATGCCCCATACCTGGCAATGCCCCTCAGCGCCAACGGCACCGAGCAGCACTCCCAAGGCGGCATGACGGCCCATCCCTGAGCCCAGAGCAGAACGAGGAGGCGGCACATACTTGAGGTCTGAGCACCAAGGCCAGCCTAAATCTCCTTCATAGGTGCCAGTGAACATTTGGGTTACACGAGCCGAGGATTTAGCCCGGGACTGCAAATGGTAATTAATACCCATCCCGGCTTTGCATTTCTTTTGGAGAAGAGCCGTGAATCACTGAAGTGGAGTCTCGCAGAGGAAATCCTCAGCCACAACAAAAAGATTTCATGCTTTATCCCCCCCCTCAAGTCTTTTAGCAGACAGACAGAGGATTTTCCTTCCAGTGACAACAATAACTACGCTCATTGAAGAAAAATATGTGGAACAGGAAGACCTGCATTCCTTGTGTGAAAAATAAGAGTGGTCTGTGCCAACTGCATTTTTCAGGAACAACTCATCCACATGAAGAAATGGCTGCAGCGATAGCATGGGGGCCAGTGAGGCCTACAGTAACATGCTATATAACTGACAGATGGGACAAGCAGAGAGAGAAATGNGGAAGACCTGCATTCCTTGTGTGGAAAATAAGAGTGGTCTGTGCCAACTGCATTTTTCAGGAACAACTCATCCACATGAAGAAATGGCTGCAGCGATAGCATGGGGGCCAGTGAGGCCTACAGTAACATGCTATATAACTGACAGATGGGACAAGCAGAGAGAGAAATGTGGCTTGGTCTTTGTTTCTTCCAAAGTTTCCATTATTAATATGCCTCTTTGACTCACATTTGAATGACTCACGTCTTCCCCTGTCCTTGCTCCCGCTGCTTTGTGTAGCAATTGTACCTTATTCCTAATTGTACCATTCCCAATAGTTTAGTTATTTTGTGTCTAAGAGATCCTGGACTCTTCAGGGCGAGGATTTGGAAAGCTTGTCCTGCGGTCAGTTAGGCATGTGCTTAAGTTCGTATGTAGGTCCCAAAGTTAATTAAGTTTACCAAAGTGATAAGGTTTAAATGCAGTTCAGTAGTCTGGACAACAATATGTCTATCGGATTTGATTATTATTATTTTAAAAAGAGAACTCAAAGAGGAAAAAAAAAACTGGGAATATTTGCTAACCTCTTCTAGGGGTTAAGAGGGGAAAAGAGTTACAAAGACACCAGCCTCACACGTGAGGTAAGGAAGTGCCCACATGTTACCCCATCAGGTAGTCAAAAAGCAAGGACAACATGTTTCCCACTCTACCTGACCACTGTCATCTTCAGAGCAGGAGCCCATGGATGTTTCCCAGCTGCAAACTTTCCAGACGTCCTGAAGTCCTCCCCTCACTGGTGGCACCAGTGCAAATGCTTCTCCTACATCCAGAGGTTTTGCTCAAGTCACCCACGGCCATGACAGCAAAGGGCATTGCCTCCTTGAAACAAGGGTGCCGTAACCCTTTTGTTTCCATTGTGCTGGCTCCACAGGACACACAGGGCAAAATCAAAGGCAGAATAAGAGACATCAGTGAGCAAGACTTAGGGATGTGATTGAGGAGCGGCAGAACAGGCAGGCATTTGTGCATGGCGGCTGCGCACATCAGCCCACAGTCGGCATGCTGTGGGGCTCACTGCATCACGCTTGCCTGGACGAGCGGAGGAGGGCATTCAGCGCCATCCGAAAAAGCAGAGACTGAGCTCTGCCAGTCTCACAGCATAAAAAACACTCAGCTCCCTCTCAGCCATTAAAATGAATGAAGAGCAAGACTGTTTGGATAAACATCAGCCAAAAGAAACCTTGGAGGCAGTTAGAACGCTACTGCTTCATACAATATAGACCATGTTTCCAAATACAAATATTACACTTGGCAAAGACGGTCCTTTGCTTCATGAGTTATGTTGCATTTTCTGTTATGTTTAAGTTTGTGCAAGAGGTATAAATAGCTGGACTGGTATTAAATGAGCTTTTCATTTTTCTTGCAAAATATCAAAATGGTCCCAGCTCTTCATGGAACAAACACACACTATATTCTTGTGCCTGAATTTTCGTTGCTAATTACAGAAAGTACCATGTAACTGAAAAACAATGTTCAAGAGCCAGACGTGAAAAATACAACTTTCCTATATGAAGTCATTTTTCAGAAAGCTGTCTGGAGAAGGGCATCTGGTTCACCATATAATTTACATGTGTGCATACATGCTTATTTGCCTCACAGAGTAGTAATTCGCTTCTGCTCACACTACGCTAGCGCACGAGAAGCCCCGTGTCCAAGCTGAGCAAGACTGCACAAGACAGAGGTACACAGTTTTGGTCTTTGGCCGCAACTCCTTTGGTGGATCCTGTACTCCCCAAACGCAGCGTAAATAGGCAGTCCCAATTAAGGACATACAGACACAAGACCACACTTTCTACCACATACAGCCAAGCTGCCATAGCAAACCTCAGAGACCATCCGTGCTTCTCCACCTCGCCATGAGCATATACTACAACCTGGAGGTCCAGAAAGCCACTGTAAGTCTATTTCAGGTTAACTTTGGCAGAAGCACACGTGGGGTTGGAGAGCAAATGCTTCAGTGAGAGCGAGCAAGTTGCTCTCGTCGGTTATTCATCCCAAACTCAAACACAACCACATACTAATCACCAGAATACGCTGGAGGCCAAATGGCACTTTTATTTGTTCTTCGATAAATCTGAGTGTGCATAAACATGAGAGCACAGCAGGATCCCCACTAGCCGAACCCTCAGCTAGAGAGGTCCCAGCCACGGCCAGGCCCTAACACTGCCTCTTTATCAGCCCGACAGCAACGTCTACCTTGTTTAACCAATTCATACCTGAATGGGTAAGCAAGTTACTTTTAAAGATGGATATAAATGAAACTACCCAACAGTGATGCAACACTAAATGACTGTCTTTGATAAACTACAGAGAGCTCAAATACACCATTAGTTTAACATTGCAAAGGGCTTTCAACTTCAGACAACACAAAGGATTGTCTATTCCCACTGAAAGTAATATTTACTTCCATTTAAAAAAACTTCACCAAAGATTCCCAAGTATTTTAGAAGTGTTATAAGACCACCATACCAATGGAGCAGACATCAGCTGAAAATATGAGAGTATGATCAACCCTTTTGCAGCCAGCAGATCCATAGCAAATGCATATACATACTATTTACTTAGCAACGGGGTGGTGTTAAAGGGAGTCACACACAAAATCCTCTGTTAAACCAAAGAGCTTTTGCTTGTGAGTGGAAGTGGCAAAGGCCCACTATGAACAGCTATTATTTAATGTGTCATGCAGGACCTCTCCATCCATTCATCTGACCTCAGCGGCCAGGCGAGGGCAACCAAGGAAAGCGCGACCTGCACAAACGCCTCTGAGGCTCAAACATCGGAACAGTGTTAGGCCAAATGCTGCAGATTAGCAGTCAAAGTACAAAATTAAACGCAAAGCCATTTTCTCCTCTAATCCCTCATGGTTTTGCTGATGGCTGGAACCTGTCATCAGAAGCAGATAAGTGTGCATTGCAGTATGTCTTTATAAATAGCTCATTTACTGTTCTTCTGGTTATTTCCCCTTGTACCAATGTAGGGAAAAATACTGACCACCGCTGATACGGTGGCTGATGAATAAGAATCACTTTTAAAAACCCCACAGAAGTGTTGGTAATTTTAGCTCCTGACACCACTCTCTGGGAGCTGTTGAGCATTTCAGGAAGCGTCTGACCAGTAATAACCATCCTATGGCAGTGCGGCCAATCTTAATTGAAAGACCTCCCATGCATCTTGTAATCAGTGTTTCTTGACCTCACTTTCTGTTCAAATCTTTGCTGTGAGAAGTGACTTGTTTTTCAGCCAACATGATAATCCCCAGAAAACATACTTAGAAAGAGCTGAGTTAGGCTTACCCAGCTCTGTACTCATTTTCTATGAAAACAGCAACGCCCAAAACAATGGTGTGGGACGAAACAATCACACGGTGAATTAGAGAAGAGCCATCCCCTGCATTTGCTTACTGCTGCTCTTCATTCGGAAAAACTTATATTTTTAACACCACGGAATTAGTACAGGGCGGTGAACCTTAAGCTGTCATTAGAGGCTGCCAAACGAGCCAATGTCCCTTGTGCCAGTAAGTCAACAGGGGTGTACGAGTGCTGAACAAACAAACAAACAGAGCGGAAAGAGGTGTCTTTTGGGGTCTTTTCCGGACTCCAGCGTTGGTCAGAGGAGTAGGAGTCTAAAGAAACCCTGTGCTATTTTCTCTCTGCTTTCGCACCAGACACTGGTACGGGTCCGCCTTGGGTCCCCTATCTGGACTAGGGAGATCAGTTCGGTTACCTGTTTCATCATGGTTAAGCCCATCGAAAGATCATCCCGTTCTTAGACGAGCCGCTTTCAGTAGTATCAAAGAAGCACAACATGAAGGAAATTCGGCCTCTGGATTCAGCGAGATTCCTCTACAATCCAGGCAGATGCTGGCCCATGCAGAGCTGCAACGACAATTGCATACTTTTTAACAGGTTTTGCTCACACAGAGCCACATCACAGTAGGAGCTGGACCTGGGAGCCCTCCTGTCAGACCACGGGTGAGGGAAGGGACCTGGGGCTGCAGAGCTGCTTTCTGGAGGCACTGCAGCAACAGGCGTGTGAGCAGGTCCAGCGTGGTGTGGAGGAGGAGGCATGGTCAGACAAACCCGTGCGAATTGTACCAGTGTACAATTCACATACAGACAAACCTCTATGAATGGCACGAGCTCCATGCTTGCCCTTGCATGGTGACTTCAAATATTCTCTTCTCAATAAAGCCCTGGGAAGTTAAATGCTTGTGATACCTGTCCAATGGTGGCCTTGCCAGCTGAGCTCAAACTTCCCTGCGTTTCTGTGCAGAAACAAAAGTACCATCCTTCATCTCCCCTCCTCCAAACCGCCCACAAAAGCCTACCAGAATTTCTTCTAAAATTTAAATCTTACTTATGCACAAAGGAGGACAAATAACAGACTGAGGAAAATACACCATGATGTACACAGAGCTGGCAAACACTGATCTGGGTTTCTGCGTGGGAAATCAGACAGCCCAGCCAGGGTAAGTCCCTTGCTGGTCTCTGGGTCCTCTTACAGCTTATATTTATGGTAGTTGTAATTCTGATGAAGACTTCACTTTCCCATTCACTCAATGTTCCTCACCTCCTTACTCCACCTTCACCCCAAATCCAAACTTGTCCATTTACTCTGAAGCCAGATCACAAGCCCTGTTTCCTCTCCCTGGCTAAGATAATTCTGTTAAGAAAGAGCAAGACCTTAAATATGCTTTGACTTTGTTTTTTATGCTTATTATGGACTGAAGAGATAATATTAAAGCTCTTTCTTCTCATTTTTAAAGTGTAAAAGCACTATTGCATTAAACATACCCATCAAAAGAAATACTGCTTTCACTTGCATCTTGTTACCATAAAATCTCCCTAAATGACCTACAGAACTGCTGACTCACTCTGATTCTTACACAGGCAGCAAGGACAAAGAACATGCGATGCACAGGGACTTGTTTTTAAGTCATGATCTAAAGGTAGAAAAAAGTAACCTGGGACCAATTCTCCTCTGACAGCTCCGCTGCCGTGCACTTTTCTAAGGAGTTAGTGCCTCGCAGGCAGATTGCGCTGAGGTGTTTCTCACCCACTTCTTTGTGTAAAATAAATAGGCGAAAGCAGCCCACAGCCTCCTTCCAGCACAAAGTGGATCCTCAGTCAAGAAATGGATGTGGGACTTGCATTCCCTCGTGTTTGCAGTGGCTGCTGCCTTTCAGAGGCGAGATGTTTGTTTTCCAGGGGGAGGGAGTTTTCTCCGCCATACACAGACATCCCTCTGGCCCGGCAGCCGTGCACCCATGGGCTGCCATCACTCCTGCACCTCTAACTGTCGCAGATTGTGCATAACCTGAGGAGGATTCGGAGGTTTTGCCTGGGGTGGCTCTGGAGCCGTTTATTGCAAAGCCCTGCTGACCATCCCAGGAGGGCACGGCGTCTATTAGACAGGTTGGAAGAAGTTTCCCTGCATAACTCAAAGGCCTCATTCAACCAAAGCTGAACACTCATCCTCTTTATCTTCCTGAAAATTGTTCTTGCTTCTGCATCAGAGACAAGCTTTCATTTAGGCTACCCAAGTTTAGCGTCTTGTCAAAAAGCTCCCAAAGGTCTTGCATTTTGCAGAGGTGGACGGTGCTATGAAAACACAGGGGCTGTGTGGCCAAGCCAGGGAGGGGCATGCCCCTCTGGGACGCCTAATGGCCCCTCATGTTTCCTGCGCTTCCCTCTGTCCCACGGGGCCACGTGGCTCCAAACTCCAACATGTTCACAACTTAGTGACATTTCTGTGGGAGAGCATACAGAGTATTAGGCAGCTTGATTTAGCTGGTGAGGAAGTAATGATTTATAATAACATTTGAAGCAGGTCATTAAATATGACCCCCTCATTGCAAACCCCATGCTGAGCAAGATATTTTCTTGTAAATGATTTACCAGCAAGCTTTTCATACTTCTGCCTAGTAGCTTTTCCATAACCAAAGTCAGACTCGCTCACATTTCCCAAACCTGGTAGTGGTTTTTCTTCAAACTGTGAAAACATCTCAAGGCTGCTGCAAATTGGTTAGGGTAGCTCAGCAAAGAGGCAGAATTTGGATCAGTTTCAAGGACATAACTGCTTTCTCTGATTTGAACTTCACTTTGTTAGAAATACAGCCCCAAAGCTTCTGAAAGCAACTTAGTTTTAGTTTTCCTCTTTTTTCCTCATCTACAAGGTGCTCTGCGAACTCCAGTCCTCATTCTTCTCAAGCTCCCAACACAAGGTCATCCAAGCACCTTCCAGAAACGCGCCCATCGCTGTGACTGGCATTTGTCTCTTTACAACCCAGCTCTTCGGGAAGAATTGGTCCCGAAACACATGGCCACAGCCATCTGCAGAAGTGCAGAGCATCCTCCCAAAGGCTGGAAATTACACTGCAAGACCAGGCAGCTGTGAAAGCACCCAGGAAACCCACTGCAGTCAAAACCCAGCAGAGCAGCCTGCTCCCAACACGAGCAGAGGGAGCAGCTTCCTTATTCCCTTCTTTTCCTTTAATTCTCAGAAGAAAAGCTTGCTTTCAGAGCAGGGAGACCAAACGGTTGTGCTGCTGCCTTAGTGTTGACAAGCTGCTGGTTTGTAGTGCCAGACTCCAGACTGTCCCAGTGCTCTGACAAGAGATATTAAAAAAACGAAGTTTGCTCTTAGGGCACCCGGCTAACTTCTGTTTCATTCTCTCTGTCTGAAATTGCTAAGCAACCTGAATCTCTACCTCCCGTCTGCCAAACAGGGGATATTGCTCTTCCCCGAACTCTCAACTACATGGCCAGCACGTTGCTGAGGCGGCAGGGTGGGTGCCTGCCTGCGCGAGAGCATCCAGTGCCCACAGCAGCCCTGTGTCTGCTCTACGTCGATGCCTTGACTAGTGCAGGGAGGATTTTTGCTGAGGACCGCCGCTCTTCCTGGGATGGCTGTACCCACACTCGGAGCCAAAGCAAATCAAACCATGCCAGAGGGCAATAGCGGAGCACCCGGAAGTGTTCTCCTTTGTGGGAAAACTTCAAATTCTGCTTGCCCATTCTCCTCTGGGAGCAGCCGTCACCAACATGAATCTGCAGATACAGCTTTTCAAGGCAGAGAGATCTGGGAATGCAAAGCCATTGTCGCAGTGTTCATATCCCATATTTTCCACTGCGATAAGTTATACTCGTGTCCTTCTGAGAGGCACTTATAATTTTGCAACATCACATAGCCCAATCCAAACTCCCGCTGAAGTCCATGGAAGCAATCTATCTTGCGTTATGTCAGCTCCAGGCCAGGCTTCAGTCTCCAAAGGACAATCACAACTGAAGATAAGCAAACAAGCTACTCAGTTCTGTTTGATTTTGCCTTTTAAGTATAATTTTTCATATGTGTAACTAGAACCGTTCCTTTGCAAATGAGGCTGGATCATACTGCATGCTGCATTTGATAGCATGAGAAACAAAATGTTTGCATTTATTTAGCTAGCAGATTTCTTTTGCCTTTTATGGAGGCAAAAAAAAACCCTCCACCAAAAAAATCAGAATATTTACTCTCATCGTAAAGAATACTGCTTTCTGATATTCTGAAGCTCTGATTGCCCTTAAAGAAGATACTTAAAAAACAAATCATAAGCATGTACAATGAAGAAAGCCTCATTCTTGCTTTAGGACCGGGCCACATATAAAAGGCACCAATACTGAAAACATCCAATATTTGATGTCAAGCACTAGATGCTCTGTAAGCCTGTCCATACCTACACCACCAGCAGCTGGCAGAAGACAACATTTTTAAGGCAGCAGATGGAAGAAGACCGCACTTTCAAGAAGGCAGACAACACTGTCTTTGAAGCAGAAACTCATATAAACCATACAAGGGGAAACTAGTTGTTTGTAAGCATGGTTGTAACCTTATTTTTTTAAATGGCTCCAGCTTTGGACAATTACAGGCAACCGAAGCTGCCCCCGTTGATGCCAGCCGTATCCATGCCTAGTGCAAGCTATGCAGCTGCTCAAACACAGCCACAGAGTTGAGCCCAGCATGTACGGAGCCACCAGGGAGATGACTGAATTTACTGGCACTCAATATTGGGCACTAAATCCTTAAAACCAGAAAGAAGTTTGTGTTGAATTTCAACCTCCCCAAGCAACCGTTTTTGCAAAGACCGCTTTACTCCCCGTGTATTCACAAAGGCATGTCAGGAAGCAGCCTCGCTCTCCACAGCTGGTGTGCAGGGCAATCTCACAGCACTCACAGCGTTTTGCTAACGAAGCTTAAGCCTGAAGATGCATTCTCAACAGCCCAGGAGAGAAAACACGGAAGAGGATTTATATACTAACGTACAACTGGCTGATGCTCTACCCAACTCAGACGTGAGCCTCACGCACGCCTTGGTCCTCAAGCACACTCGTAGCGGAGGGGCAGGNATCTCACAGCAGTCACAGCGTTTTGCTAACGAAGCTTAAGCCTGAAGATGCATTCTCAACAGCCCAGGAGAGAAAACACGGAAGAGGATTTATATACTAACGTACAACTGGCTGATGCTCTACCCAACTCAGACGTGAGCCTCACGCACGCCTTGGTCCTCAAGCACACTGGTAGCGGAGGGGCAGGAGGGGATGCGGAGTAGCAAGATGTGATGCATGTGTTAGTCCCAATACTGAAACCGTGGCGGTGTCACTGTCTGTGGTACCCTCCTGTGGCCAGGTCTGACATAGCAATCTCCCTGCCACCTGCGAAGCTTCCTCCATAGCAATCTGCGAGCGCTTCTTCATCCACACCGACCACCATGCCACCCGCACTACTGCTGCACCCCTCGCGATCTCCACGTCACATGTTCATCCCCAGCAACCCCCAAGCCACCCAGAGCACTTCTTCATCCCCAGCAATCCCTGCACCGCCCCTGAGCCTTGGCCCCTGGTTTCTGAGCGCAGCCCTTGGTGAGCACAGAGCTCCCACGGGGCCAAACCTGCCTCGGTACAGGGCCCGGCAGCCCCTGGCTCTGCGGCTCACCGAGACTGCCCGGAGGAACGGAGCTGCCCTTTCCACAGCTCCCAGCTGGGCAGCTTTGTAGGGATGGCGCCTGCCTCCTTCCACATTTTATAATCCAGCTGCTCCCACAGGTCCCTTCCAGCTGTCTGCATGCAGCAGGCAGGGCCGAAAGCCCCCTCAGTCACGCTGGGCTGCCGGCCACCTCCACCTCCTCTGTTTCCAGCAAGCACAGCCCATCTCAGCCTTTGCTGCACCCAGAATGGTCAGTCTGGGCTGGGAAATGAAGGGAAGTGGTGCGAGGACACAAGGTGCAGAGGATTTCTCTCCTCATGTCTGCCCAGATCTGCAGCACGCTCAGCAGACACATGGCACTCCTGATTTCGGAGGATGCTGAAGATTGCAGGGGAGCCCAGGGACGCAGGAGTTTTAGCCAGGGGGTATCAGAGGCAGGCAGCTGGTGCACCAGGCCTCATGCCCACCATTTCTCTTCACAGTCCAATTGTAAAGCTATTCTTGTTGCTGCTGCGCTTTGTGGGGGTGATTTTATTTTAGTGGTTTTTCTGATACAGCAATGCGATGCCAACAGATGGAGCTGTTCAGAGCAGAGACCACTCACTTTGGCAGAGCACAGAGGAAGCAGTGGACAAGCATGGAATTCTAATTATTAAACATAATGAGAGATGAATTATCTCCAAGCAGGAGACAAACTCTATTTACTATGCTAAAGTGAAAAATAAGTCTGTCAACAAAGCTATAGCCCAGAACGGGGGAATCCCAGGATTTTTCCATCTCTGCATGTGAGGATGTCCTGTCCTAGCAGAGAGGAAGGGCTCATCACACCCCTTCAGCAGAGGGTTGGAGCCTCGCAGTCCGGTATTGGACTCACATCATCAATCACCAGAGCTTAAAATCAAAAGGATGCATCGTGCAGAACTTCTTCCTTCCCCCAGCCTAATCCCAGATTTCAAAGCTAGGACACATCGGCATGTCAGAGTGCTTCCCCTCATCACCCCCTTGGAGCTGGATCAAAGCCCTCAACTCTATTCCCTAAACTGAGGCCACAAGCGCAGCACGAAGCCTCCACAGCTCACCAGCAACCAGGGGTGTGTTACAGGCTATCAGGAGGACAGGAAAGAGGAAAGAGCAAACAACAGGTGATCCTTCTTGGATTTGTGCATGCGTGTGTATGGATAGTGATTTTGGGAGCTGCATTGTTTCACCAGGGAGCAAACTGGGAGAAAAAAATCCACTGTCAAGTGTTACTGCATTTTTTTTTTGCCGGCAAGACGGACAAAACCAAAATGTATTTGGTACCCTTACTGGCACATGATTAGCAAAGAACAAGGTCTTGCAGCCTGTCTGCCAGTGAAACGTAAATAACTAGAAATTTAAGGTGAAGTGATGTCAGTTCTCATTTGAAAAACACTTGTCTTTTTGTTACTTTCAGGTAAGGAGAACTGATTAGTTGCCAGGCAGGGCAAAAGAGCTCATGTCTTCTTTCAGCTACATGAAAGCTTTCAGCAAAGAAGAAACAAGATTATGTGGTCGTTGTGTTATAAGTCCTGTTCCAAAAAGCCAGTGTATCTACTTTTATGTAACGGATACAGGATTTCTTATGGCAAAATCACCTGAACATGGCATTGTCCTTAGGAAAAGGACTGCACGTGCACTAACATCTTTGACGGAGAATTTGTGGGGCAAAAAATAAATGGCATCAGTACAGAAAGCAGATACGGATCCTTTGTCATCTTCGCCAACTCCACTGTTGCAGCAGGGATGCACTGGCTTCTTCAGGTGATATTCAGCATGAGCCTGGCACTACATTATCGTGCAGGTGATTTTTACCAGTTGCGAAAATATCTGAGAAATAAAAGAGGCAAATATACTGGCGAAAATGAAAAAACCCACACTTCTTCACCAACCTAACAGGTTCTGAATTGTGAATTGAGCTCTTCTGTAATCACTTGAGCAAACAATGCCTGGTTTCTTCCAGATTTTTTTGCCAACTGGAGCTCACAGCAACCTACAATATTTTAGCCCTAACTGGGGAAAAATCCTGCATAAACGCTTTCTCCTGCACAAGTTCTCGAGCGACTCATCAGTCTCCTTTCAATTCAGAAACTTACTGTAGTTCTTTATTCTTTCTAGCCACGTACATTAAACTAGGGAAACATAATTGCTTACTCTCTATTAATAGTATTGAACTGAGACAAGTGATACTGTTGGGGGAAGAGAGAAGAAAGAGGAACAAAGACTGGAGAGAACAACACATAAAGACGGACCTACATAAAGACGGACCTACATAAAGACGGACCTACATAAAGACGGACCTACATAAAGACAGCACGCACACATAAAAACCTTATTTACAGGAGCACACTAGCCTGAAAACCCCCACACCTAGGATTTCCAAATGAATAGGTAATCACACTTACTAGCCAGCTGGCCACCATTATTACAAAAAAAACCATTAAAATGTAGTTTATGGAGAACACTCTTTGATGTATTTAAAATGGGGCTTCAAGGGTTTTCTCAGGCACCAAATTATTCTGCCGCCCCTTGACAGTAATTCATTGCGAGAAGGGGCAACAGCATGAGTGCTGGAAACAGGCTTTAGTACTCCTAGTAACCGTGACTGCAAACTGGCATGCTTTAGCATTCAGAAAGCATCCTGAAGAAATTGTGGCATATCCTCAGGGCATGGTTTAGGCAATGGTGAGCGGCACAGTTGGTTTTTTTGGGGAAAAAAGATCAACAAGGTCTTGTTTTCTTCATTAAGAAGGAAGCCTTTTATGTCTTTGTGTGTGTCATTCATGAGACCACCTAATATGTCTGTGGTTCATTCTCTTGCAGTTGTACAGACGGACTAGAACTTGAACTAGGTTGAAGACAAAGAACAGCGGTTACCTGAGTAATGAAACCCACCCCATTTCCTCAGACACCCGAATACTTGTGGGTGCTACTTCCCTGCAGGGTTAGTCCCTACCGACCACCTTATCTGGGCTTATGTCCACAGCAGTAGAAGTAACTTTGGTTTAAATGAGTTTATGTGACTAGAGACAAATAAAAGTGAAAATATTTTTACTCCAGCAAGGCAAAAAAAGGAAGGCATGTTAATTTCAAAATTGAAAACAAAATAAAATAGAAAAGTACCGAAAGAAGAAAACAGCATTAGCTCATACCTGAACTTAAAACTCTGTCTGAGTCACGTTTTGGACAACAGGCTAATTCAGTTGCCTTCTGCTCCTTGTATATTGTTTTTAACAATGAACCTTGTCCTGGGTTTCTGTTCATCATTTATAGTTGGAATTCTTCATATTTGTGAGTTCTCTTCTAATTTAGGTACCTCCCTTATGTCAGTCAAGATTCTTGAAACTTACCTGGGAATAACTATTTTTCTGATGTGCAAAGAAGACACTCAAACTTGTGCTTTTTCTATACGCTTATCCTTTTCCCTGAAAAACAAGCTGGATTGCAACTCTCAAATTGTAACATTTTGCAAATCATGTATCATAAAGCATTTTCTGCTGTTTGTCTTTTGGTTTGCTAATTTTCTTTCATGGACATTACATGACACATTAATACAATAAACATGGGGTTTGAAACAATCTCCCTTCCCTCCTCAGACACACACAGTATTAGTTTCAAAGGCCATCATGTCACAACATTGACTTGTAATTACCTCAAGACTTGGCATGCTCTTATCTCCCCAGAGGAGTTCGCTGCCTTTCAAAAGGGCCAGCCTCCAAGCTTTAGAAACTGTTTCTTCATCAGATTGAGAATTGCGCTTAGCTAGAGTTGATTCCTGTAAAATTAGACACAAATGCAATTCTATAAACACGGCAAATTTTTCCCAACAACATCCATGGCGCGTTGTAGCAGTTACTTCCAGAGATGTACTGGAAGCAATAAAAGCAACATCCAACAAGATAAATAATCACAGCGAGCGCGGTGAGGGGGCAGTTTCATTTAATACCTAATCTGATTGAACATCAGCCAAAAGCGGGTTATTCCATCCTCCCTATCTCTCTTCCAGCCGTGCGCTCCTGTGTTTCCTTTACGTTAGCTCTAGCAATCGTGCAGCTGTAGGGCATGAAATTCAGCTCACTGGCTCAAGAGAAAACTAACCTACCAGAAGAGTATCTCCTGCAAAGATTTTGGAATTAATCCTGGAGGGAGTTCCGGGTGCAATTGTAATAGATACCGGCGGTGCGTGGCTCTTGGCCAGCTGCCGGCGCCCACCCAGCCGCTCTCTCCCCCCCTCTCCTCAAAAGGACAGCAAGGGGAGAAATTAAGATGAAAAAGCTCACGGATTCAGATAAAGACGGGGAGATCACTTGCCGAGTGCCATCACAGGCAAACCAGACTCGACTTTGGGAAAATTCATTTATCGGCAGCTAAAACAGGTTTGGATAGCGACGGACAAAGGCAAATTAAAACACCACCTTCCCCGCACCCCCTCTTTCCCTGGCTCACCATCAGCCCCTCACCCCCAAATTCTCCACCCGCTCCTGCAAGAGGGGCTCACAGACCTGTTCCTCACATTTTTTTTTCCTCACGTCTCACTGCCGAGCACTGTTTTGTCCCCTTCTTAAACCTGCTTCCCCTGAGGTGCTGCTGGTGTCGTGGAGGGGCCAGGCTGTGCCCTGTGGTGGGGCTGTTGGAACCAGCCGGAACCGGCCACACCTGGTGCGGGGCAGCCCAGCCTCTCCTCACAGTCCCTGCCAGCGCCATGGCACCTGCACACAATACAGCACCAGAGACAAAGGAGATTACTTTTAGCCACAAAAAGCAAAGCAGTAATATTTTTAAACATGGACAATTTGATCTCAGCTTTAAAGCGAACCTCTTCTGGCCCAGAGGCAGCAGGGCCAGGAGATCCCCAGCAAGGCGCTTCACACTGCCCAGCCACATCAGTCAGATACAACTCACATTTTAAGGAAACAATTCTAAAAAAATACGTTTAATAGGATTTCTATCGCAGGTACAGTGCAGACAGAAGCTGTTACAATACAGGCTGGCATCGTGGTTTGTTGGCGCTTAGCCTTGAACATGGGGCTTTTGCCACTGCTGAGTTGTATCGCAGCAAACCGAAGTCCTTGCTCATGTTTGTGCTGTGATGGTCTGTAGTCTATACCGTTCAAACACGTGCACGCAAAGTGAAACCAGGGCTGTAGAAATGATCACCTTTAGGAAAACTGCTTAAATTATAAAACTATGCTGAGAGCCCTCAGCTAGTGAAGAGCTCCTTTCAGAGTAGTCATCGCCTGGCTGCCTCAGATTATTTGCCCACAGGAGTCTGTGGTTTGGTTCTTCCACTTGGCTTTTTGAGTCCTGCACACCCAGCAGATATTCCCAGATAAACCAAAAAATAAGCATGATTCATCAAAACATCTCGCACCATCTCATTTCCGAAGTCTCCAGTGTTGACATGAAGGAACTCATAACTGTTGAATACTCTAAAAGAAGAACCTCCAAGGGTGACATCCTGGCTCTGCCGAAGCTGATGGCTGAGCTCCAAGGGACTTCGCTGGGGACAGGATCTACCTTCAAAACTTTGTCTTAAAGTGGTGCTTCCCAAAAACTGCATTTTAACATCTNATGAAGGAACTCATAACGGTTGAATACTCTAAAAGAAGAACCTCCAAGGGTGACATCCTGGCTCTGCCGAAGCTGATGGCTGAGCTCCAAGGGACTTCGCTGGGGACAGGATCTACCTTCAAAACTTTGTCTTAAAGTGGTGCTTCCCAAAAACTGCATTTTAACATCTTTGAAAGGCTTTCTGTCTTACGAAGATGAGTTTAGTTGGTCTCTTTCTATACGTCTATGGGGACGTTTACAGCAATGCAAGCGAGCATAATAGGTACAGGGAACGACTGGAGAGAGTCCAGCGGAGGGCTACAAAGATGATTAGGGGACTGGAGCATCTCTCTTATGAGGAGAGGCTGAGAGACCTGGGTCTGTTCAGCCTGGAGAAGAGAAGGGTGAGAGGGGTCTCATCAACGCTCATGAACATCTAAAGGACGAGTGTCAAGAGGACAGGGCCAGGCTCTTTTCAATGGTGCCCAGCAACGGGACAAGGGGCACCGGGCACAAACTGGAGCACAGGCAGTTCCACCTGAACACAAGGAAGAACTTTACTGTGAGGGTGACAGAGGCCTGGCACAGGCTGCCCAGGAAGGCTGTGGAGTCTCCTTCTCTGGAGAGATTCAAAACCCGCCTGGACGCGTTCCTGTGCACCCTGCTCTGGGGGCACCTGCTTTAGCAGGGGGGTTGGGCTGGGGGATCTCCAGAGGGACCTTCCAACCCCTCCCATTCTGTGATTCTGTAACAAATTGGGCAACTCCAGCCTAAAAGCCTATCACAATATGTTGTAGCTGATAGGCTCCATATGGGATGGTGAGATAAGCTATGGAGGCTCCTCCTCTGCAAGTCCACCTTGATGTCTGACTGACGTACACCTACATAGTGTGCACAGCAACAGCCGTGCATGCCTGAAGGTGCACAGCTTAGTGGGGGTTAACCATTCAAGGACATGACACTCAGAGTCCTTAGCAGGCTTATACAACAGGTGTCAGGACGAGTACTGACACCATAAATTCACAGCTGCTTTCTCTCTGGGATGATTACACTACAAACAGGTTGAAGCTTGCCAGCTTTGCCACATTTACACCCCACAATCACCCTTGAGGGACTGGTGAACATAGCTCTCCATGTCTCTCAGATGCTGTTGAAGAAACAAGGAAAAGCAGCTGCTTCAAACTCTTGTAACCTGGACCGTAAGGAAACCATGCTTGCGCATTCACAGCGTCCAACTGTACAGTTTTAGCAATTCCTACATCTGTTAGCCAATTTCTACAAATCTGAAGAGGACTACAGTTCTGACAGATGCTCATTTGTCTACAGGGGTTACAGGCAACCTTTGAGACCAGCAGCCACTTACGCAGTCACCACTCACGTACACATCCTCTTGTGTAACAGATACGTGCACANCAATTTCTACAAATTTGAAGAGGACTACAGTTCTGACAGATGCTCATTTGTCTACAGGGGTTACAGGCAACCTTTGAGACCAGCAGCCACTTACGCAGTCACCACTCACGTACACATCCTCTTGTGTAACAGATACGTGCACACTGGTGACATGAGGGCTGGCTAAAAGTCTTGCAGTGGTTAGAAGCAGAGGAGCTGAGACAGAGATAGCTGACACTTCTGTACTGGAACATGGGAAGGAGAGCAGGATATTACCTCGCAAGGAACTGTGAACTCAAGAGTTGGTAAAGGAGTATAGCACATAGGACATAAAATAAGCGTATTGCACCACTGTCACACAGCAGACTTCTAAGGTAAGTGAGGGTCTTACCATTAAGGCATCAAAGCCATAGGAAAGCAGGTCTCACTGTATCTGTTGCTCGCGTGTTCGCTGACGTATTTTATTTGGTTCATTAGGCAGATGGGAGTGGGTAACAAGACAGACATTTATTGTGTTCAAATCACCATTAAGTGATCCTAATGGTCTTTATGGGGATTTATTGCCCAGGTTACGCGGAAGATAAATGCTGGGTCACTACAGGATCTAAAACAATAAAAGCCAGTGCACAAGTCCTCCTTATCTGTGTGTTATCTCGTAATGGAGCGAATAATCAAGCACAGGGCTATTGGTGCAGAACAACCTCCCACAAGCTTTCCTGTAAAAAAATGGGCAACAAGAAATAAGGCAAGTTTTATTCATCAGTAGTGCTATCTTTAGACTACAGGAGTCCTTTAGCACAAGCTATCGATGATGTCAGCTTCCATATAAAATCTCAATACAATTTCCTGCAAGTTGTATGTTCTCAGCATCTCTTGGCAGATCTGGACTCTGATACAAGGCAGTGGCACTTTCTCAACTCACCTGCAAGGCATCGACAGAAACCTCTGCTAACACTCCATGCTAAAAGCCACAGAAATTCTGTGTGTGTCCTCGCTTTGCCATAATGAGTCGTTCACATGAAAATCTTGGCCAGGTATAAGGTAACAGTTTATACTCCTTTGTCTCTTCGAATATCCCTGGATGGAAGCTGAGCCTTAGTAGCACTGTGAAGGATATAGCAATTCTTACACAGGTTTCTTGGAAGTTCTCACAACTGTTTCCTCCTATTCTTTCTCCTCGTTCCTCAAAAATAAACTTTTTCCCCTCTACCCACTTTACACGGATTCCTGTTCTCCCCTGGCAGAGAAGTTTCTTTGTACACTCTGCTTTCTAACAAGAGCCTTTATTTCCTTACCTAGCCACATTATAAAACTTTCCCTTCAACTCTCCAGTTCTCTTCTAAGGTTTCTCCTGCCAATCAAGCTGACCTAAAAGCCAGATTCCTTCCCAAGTCATATCTTGACCTGAAAGGTGCCTCTCTACAGAATTAGAGGATGGGATTTCAGTCACCTACAATTACATGGGACCAAACACTCTCAGAGTGGCAAACCTTTCGAGATTCACGGGATGCTTTTGAAAGAAGGCTGCATATAGACTGCGGATGGTGTTCAGTTATTTGCAAACATAACACCATAAAAACTTTCCATGCAATTCAATGTCTTTGAACAAATGAATCTCGCTTCCGCTGAATGACTCCCATAACAGCCATAATAAACAGAATGACTCCCATAATAACCAGAAACGATGGTGGAATTCAAAGTTTCCATTTTTAAAATGTGTAGATATATACTCTAGAACTTCCCTTCTAATTCTGCATCATCTTGCTCAAAACTGAGCTATAAAGACTGTCCAGTTGCACTATTACCACATGCCATTGTGAAATGTTGCACCTGTTTCACCTGTAATACCATAATAGCCAATAGTTTTGGCTTCTTTTACTAGACTCTGTTATTAACTTACATTTTAAGTAACAATAGCAGTTACCACAGCCTTGCTAAAACCCCTGTGTTTATTACCAGTTTTGCTTCCACCTGGGCTTCGTTCCACTTTCACAGCATGTTCCATATTGTCCTTTACAGCTGAACGGCTGCAATTTCCCTAAATTGAGCCCCCTCTTCCTCCTCATTCACATCTATTCAACAGCATTTCCACAGCTTAATTCACAAGCAGAGAAGCATACTCTTCTTACCTATAGAATACACAAAATGGAATTCAAATCATCTCTAAACTTTTTCTAGTGTGACAGGCCTCTCCTCCGTGACTTGCTCAACCGCAGCCCTCTGAAGTCACTCATTGCAGGGCCACACTGTTAAAGTACAGAAGCAGAGATTACGGTACAGGAGCAAAGGAAGACAGAAAACGAGCTATATGTTAGGTTTGGCTTAGGCTATCACAAGCTCTTAGCAGCAAAATTTATTATGGCAGAAGACTGACTACTCTGGCACCAACCTGTCTGCTACAAGATACTCTAGGACACGTAATTGCATGTTTGAGTATCAAATCAACAGTATTAAAATTGTATTTATATGCATTTCATCTGGTTGCCCTTCCTTTATCATTTTAGCCAGCTATCGCTGTCAACTCTGTAATTTCCTCTTGGACTGTATCTCCTTATGCCGGTAGCAACGGTTACTCATCACGCACAAGAGTTTACAGACCACGTCATTGCAAAGTGTGTCCATCCTCACCACCTACTTTTCATAAGCCTCTTTTAACTTCAAAATAGAACCGGCAGCAGAATTAGACCCACAATTAAAGCAGTGTAAAATCTTTCATTGGCTTAAGTAGGAGACAGATGATCGGAAGTTCTGCTCCTGCCAGTCTTCACGATTACTGATACAGAAATTCGTAAGTGCTTAACACAGTTTTCTTCTTATTAGTACCTTAGGTAGGTGGTCAGCTATGCACCCGGTTTGCGATCTGCATCTTGCTTGTGGGTCTTAAGGCAAGAGAGGCCTTTTTTTTCCTGTTTCCTCTACCTAGACAGAAGGAGGAAAAGTTGGACAATGAAAAGGGACACTGCTCAAGTTCAGGAACCTACTTAGGAATCATTGTTTGAAGAAGTCTGGCTTTTTTGGCAAAAAATTTTGGAGTATTATATAGACACAAAAGCAAAGTAAAAGCAAAACATGTTATCTGCTGTTCAAGTTACGATTTATATATATACATAGGTATACATACAAATAAAATTTTGAGATAGTGTACGGGAAAAAACTGAAAACCAAATTTGTTGGAATCCAAATCTCCATAAAGAGATATGAAGCAAGGGGAAGAAAGAATTTACCATTTTACACATTTCAGAAGCCATTCTGCCATGCTTATTCCATGAAAGAGCGAATTTATGCCAAAGTTTCTATGAAGTCAACACTGAAAAGCACGTTTAGAATGAAAGCAGGCTAACGATGTTACTTTAACTTTTCCAAAACCAATGCCATTTTTTCAAACGTGGGTACGTACAAACCCATAGATGCTATCTTCAATTTTTCACTCACTACATAGTGAAGCGCCCACACAATCATTTAATGCTGCATGCCAGAGCAATTTTAATGGCTCTGACAACACAGCTTCTTTGCTGGAACATCTCTGAAGCGTTGTAGGCTGCACTGCCAAGGCCTCAGCTAGCGTAAAACAGTATAGTTCTTCATTCATCAGACCACGAGCGTGTCACTGAGGATCCAGTCTGATGTCTCAGCACAAACTATTTCAAAGAGATGCATTCTACTTTTTGTTTCTGCAACCCGCAAAGCCCCCATTTCTTATTATTTACAGAACTGTATAGAAATATCTTCAACTACAGGACTACATCGATTTCACAATCAAAAAAACACACAAAGATGACAATATCTCAATGTATGCTGCAACATAAGAGTGAAGAGGAACTCAGGCTATTAAAAAAAATTTATTAAGGTTTTTATCCATGAAAGATTGGTACTACAATCAATGTAACCATTTAATCAGTCAAGTATGTCTGTTATAGGCAGGCACAACATTACAAAACAGGCAAGTACAATGCCCGATTAAGCAAATACAGTCTGAGTATCTATTCACCCACTATTTCTGAAAACAGAATTATCAATTATCCACTGGGGAAGAAGATGAACTATTTTAGTTTCTCTTTGGCATACTTATCAGGACAATGAATTAATTACAAAAGTCTTCTATTGCTGCCAGTGCTGTGAGGAAAAAAAGTACCGAATGGAAGATTGTATGTCAGAACTCACTTCTAGGACTCAGGCGATCTGGCTAACGTATTAGAACCGGTGACAAAAGACAGTTCAGCTGCCAATGCTTCACAAGGCAGACAAGGATTACATTGTTTTATAATGCAGTTTTGTTGAAGGTATAAAAAGAATTACAGTAAATTTATGCACAGTACGTACATATTACACACAGTTATATAAATACCCATGCTGTGGCTGGACTTTAGGAAGTTGCTTTATCAATAAGAAAGCTAGCATCACACCTCCCAACATCCATTTAATACACATTGCACTTCGCATCCAGTAATATGTTCATTTCTGTACCTCTCTTAAAAATAGATTTAAAACAGAAGCGAAGAATAATATTGAATCTTTCCATAAACTTTGTTTTCTTATTTACATTGTAATATTCCATTATACATAAAGACTGCATTACGATACATTATCTTCATAGAGCTTTTTGTAATACATACAGCTTGAAGCTATTAACATCTTCGTTTGGGAACAGAGATATGACCTATAAGACTATTTAAAAACAATTCTAGCCTTAATTTTGCTTTAGTTTGTTTCACTGAAACCATTCTTTGAGAAAAAAAATTCCTCCTTATTGGGGAGGAAAAAAACAACGCATGTTTAAACTACCACTGGATTTCCTTAAACCACTGAGAAACTTAGAAACCATAATTTTTGCATAATTATATAGCCACTTCAAAGGCCTGTTACTTTTAAATTTAGAACATGAATGACAATTGTGACCATATCTTTAAATTTTTTTTTTTTTTAAAACTTTGGGTTATTTTTCAAACTTAAAACAATGCAAATGCAATCATTAATCATACATATTCTTTGCACAACTGGGAAGAGTTCCTATTTTATTAGGGAAAAAATGAACACGCACACACCCCCATTCACAGAGTGAGAACATAAACTACAGCAGCACTTGTCTCAAGTTATGGTGCATATGGTTGCAATACGGGGTATAAAACAAGAGCAGAATTTCCAACATCTGTTAAAACACAAAAAACTTATTGTACAAAAAGTCATTCACATTCTTTGCAATGAAGTGAGGAATCAGCTGTTCAGCTTTCTGGACTCTCCAGTCGGCAAACTCCTCCTTCTATTGCCACGGACTGGCCTGCCACGGCTCCAGGAGGAAGTCTTGAAATGTGAGTCTGTGGAAAAGTCAAGAGAGTATTATGGAGCGAGAAGAGAGGCAAAATTATGCAGGACACAAAGCAAGCTCGTAAGTATTGAACAATTAAGCTGTTCCATCACTCAAGTCCGAGGGCAAACTACAAAGCAACTTGAAAAGCTGCAAACAACTGGGATTCTTTTTTTATTTTGTTTGCGTTAATGTTTAACACATGAAGAGAAGAACCATGACAGATGTGTAGAAAAGGTAAACTGGATGACCCAGTTCACTGAAAATAGAAGAAAGGAATATCCAGCGCGAAGACAAAAGAAAAATAACTGTGGCATTCCATAGTTTGTAAGTCTATGCCTTACGGAGTTTAGTACTGCATACAGAAATGTACCCTCCAGAAACCTTAGACACAATAAACTATTCGACAGAGATAAGCTAACGCTTCAGAGCATAAGGCAACTGCGATGATCAGAATGCAAACGAGAAATTTCTCTGCATAAAATACCTACTCGTCCACCTAAGAAAACCAAAGACTTCCTCTACAATATTTGTTGCCAACTGTCAGATAAAAGGAGCCAAAGAGCAATTGTGTTTCTGTCAACAGGCATCTTTCCATGGAGAAGTTTTAAAAGCAGGCTTTTGAGATGACTCTGTAATATTTCAGCCAGAAAGTAAAAGCCAGAAAGTGGGCGTGCATGTGTGTGTGTACACAAAACTTCGGCTTATAACTCTATTGTAACTCAGTGCTAAAGAGCCTTTATATTCAGGTGCCGTTTATTACTGACGGGCAAAAGCATTCACTTATTAAAAGATACTTTGACTTATTGTGAGAAGTAATGACTTTTTTCCCCTCTTGCACATGTTTCTGTACTGTGAAAACTGTTTATGTTTTCATCTGCAGTGTTGATTTTCAGCTACAGCAAGAGCCATTTACAGATATGTGGACAGCTTTCATACAGGGCCAACTGGCTAAAGTAGTGTTTAAAGAGAACAACAAAAGGAGTCAGAAGCACATTTCTACAAGCTTCACCGTTTCCTACTTTTGGAGCCCCTGAGTGGGCTCTGGTAAACTGCAAAAGAGAGCCTTAGTGGAACTCTAAACTGCAATACAGCTAATAACAGGACTTCCACAGGCTTGAGGCAGAAAGTGGCAGTGGCAGGGACTCACCAGCTCAGGCTACGCTCCAGCCATCCCTCCCACCAAAGCAGGAGCGCTGGCTGCCGTTCCCCTCACAAGTTACACATTTCATCAAGTGATTGATTCATTAATGCTCAGACAACGTAACACTTAAAGAATTATCAAATTAGGATCTAGAAATGATTCCTACTACGATACAAAGCTCACAACACAGAAGTTACTGGCATTTAGAAATTACAGCTTCCTTTAAGGGCAGCCAACTACGTATTTAAGTTTTTGTAAGTACATTATCCCATTTAAAAGATTTAAGTGCTGCAAAAGTTATAACTTGCCATAAGGCAATGGGTTGTGACAAAAAGTATAGATGTAAAAGTTCAGTAAGAATAACTTGCACTAATTGAGCAGAAAGTGATTTGAGACTGTAACCACAATTCGTTGCATCGATAAGACCTTTTATATCTCACAGGCAGCTTCTTTTAATTCTTTTCTCGATAAGGGTATCCTGGTGTCTTCTCTTAGGTGGTCTTGTTTTCAGTTAAATTACAGAATGAGATTTAATTAAAAACATATAAAAGTTTTCATTTTACTGCTAAAACTTTGATCTCTGGCCTTCCTGCTTGATATATGAACATCTTCTACTTTCAGAACAATTTAGGTTATGACCCTGATTTACCACTTCAAGAAGAAAAGGCTCCTTTCAAATCCATTACAGTTTCCCCCTACATGTAACTGACAATTTTTGGAGATGTTATTTCATAAGTTTAAAGAACAAAGAAGAAAAAAGAAAAAAAAAGTGGAAGACGGCTATTTTTTATTTTATGACCGACAGACCCAAGACACTTTTCCAGGTCTGTGAACGCTTCTAAATGAAAAGTAGGATAGGATGACAGTGTAAAAGTAGCATTGTCTGACGGGCACAGTAGCAAATTTCCTCAGTGGAAGAATGCCACTGATTGTTTAGTGAGATACTGCAATCAAAGCAAACCAGCGGTCCCCTGTAAGGCAGGCATCCCTTATGAATGAGATTGCTTGTACAGTGATCAGTCAGAACTAATAGCAGATCATTGTAGCAATACAATAAAAAGCACAAAGGCCCAAGGATGCTGCCAAGAGACCTAAGAGAGGAAACTCGTTACTGAAAGAGAAGAAATATTAGCACTACCACAAATATCATGAATCTTACAATCAATTTTTTTCATTATAACTACCACAGACCTGATTTGTGTAAATTAGTTTCCTGACCCAAGCTATGCATTAGCCTTTTGCATAGGCTTGACTTACCCCACAACCCAAAGTTAAATGCCTAGGAGACCCTTACATAATTCCAGGAGCAAAAAGTGTGAGGCTTCATTGAATCCACATGAAATTTATAGTTCTTGTTATTTTAAAAAGTTCGTTAAGCATAATATCCTAGTAAGTTTTTGAGCAAGGAAAGGAAAATATACAAGAGGGGATAAGCAGATTGGCAACGTATTGTATCTATCAATACATTATCAAGTAGCTATGCTTAAATTGCTGTCCAAAACATATTTCCTATACAAAAACTCATTTCCTATAAAAGGGAAAACACATTTCCCATACAACGCCCCCCCAAACCACTGTACACTAGCATCCGCACATTTCCACTTATAGAAACACCCAGACCACATATAACAAAACCTTTCTTAAAGCCTTTACTTGCATCCTGTTTATTTGCATACTTTGTATGATGGAGCAAATACAGATGCTGTTTTACACTGGCTACTTCTTATTACTTTCACCAATGGCTGCCTTGTGTAGAACAAAAATGAGACGGATCTAAGATGACAGTGCTTAAAGCGTGTTATCTAATAAGTAATATAAAAGGATAACATTGCCATGTCAAGACAACTTCAGATAAACTCCCAAGTGAATTCTTACAAGTATATCTGCCTTGTTCTTAGCCATAAGAACAAACTCTAGTAAATAAAAAGAAAGATCAAAGAACATTTAATATTTTTAAATGCAACCACAGAACTTACTTGTACAGTTTGTTACATTTTTATATTCCAACATCATATTTTACATTAAGTCCAGATTGTACAGTGGATTAGGTTTAGATTTTAAAAACATAAAAACAAAAAGCAAACAAAAAAGAACAACATTGGAAAGCTTTTAATTGAATTCGATTAGTCCGTCAGCTTTACAAGTTGAATGAACCCACATCTGGGGGAAATTGTGTCTGGGAGCACAAAAACAGGAAAAGAAAAAGTTCTCCTGAATTAATCCTCTGCTCAGCTTCATGGAAGCCTCTCTGAGGAAACTGTACGCCAAGGAAAGGCAGATTAAGAACAACGGGGCTTATCCACATCCTCAGCTCCATAAATAGGAATTTTACTGTCCCTAAGAATATTCTGATTTGATTTGCTTTCCTAGAGAAAAGTGACCTTGGTGAGGACCTAGTAGGAGTAGAGGTCCTGACGGCCAGGAAACCAGTTAGTCACCACAGATCTTCGCCTGCAGCTTAAAGCAGGAACATTGTGTCCACAGGTCAAAAGGCAAAAAGGTAAATGCTAGATTAAATACTTGATTTTGCTTCCCACCCCTCCATAAAGCACAGACAAACCAACCAACCTTCAGACGCCCATTCTTACTCCATGTACTTGCCATCAAAACACACTACGTTTCCCTCCTTCACTCCTAACCAAACCAAAACCACGGAGCAAACAAATCCCCCAAACCCAGTGCCACAGGCACTGCCCGTGGAACATTACTGTCTCTGCCCCTTTTGATGCGCACTGGAAAATCTCCGACTACCCTTCAAGTCCAAAACTAACAGGTCTTTCTTCCCTGGAATAATTGTTAACTGCTACAAGGACAATACGGTTTCATCTTTCGTCATGAGCATTTGATCTACTTTTCAAGTTACATATTTTTAGTATACCTTTAAAATAAATAAATAAATACGACAAGTTGTGCCAAGACTTACTTTACTTCATGTCTCAGACAAAGATTCTGAAACCAACTAATATCAATAAGATTTTTTTTTCCAGTCTTCAAAGAGCTAGTCTCCTCCTTTATTCATGTAAAAGTATTGGTTTGTCACAGCAGTTTCAGGGGTTTTTTCATTAAAAGCATAAATCCAATGCAAAATGAATATGAAGTTTAAGCCAAAAGACAGACAGTGCTGCATGAGAAAGCTGAAGTCAACCAAACATTGCCAAGAGGACAGAGTACAACTACCAGATGGCAGCACATTCAGTTCTTAAGCAAATCTAGGGAGTACTTCATGTGTTTTGCTTTCTTATTACATGCTCAGAATGTGCTTTGGACAGAATAATTTATAAAAAAAACTTTTTCCATTCATTACCCTCTTGAAATGAAATATAACAAAAGACCAAGGACATCATACACTTAATGAAATTGCTTTTTACCACCTTACTTCTTAAAGAAGTCTGTCGTTCATTTAATAGCCAGCCCAGCTTTAAACCTTGACAGTACTACCAAATCCATACATTCTTTAGAGATTCAGGATCACTCAGAAGTCTACAAACTTTCTAGCTGGGTACACGCTTTCACCGTAAGAACCATCTGGCCACCTATTCTCAATTTGTTTTCTAGGCAGAAATAGCCCATTTTGACAGCAACAGTCATCCACTGCTCTGTCTGCTGCGAAGATTTCCTNACTACGAAATCCATACATTCTTTAGAGATTCAGGATCACTCAGAAGTCTACAAACTTTCTAGCTGGGTACACGCTTTCACCGTAAGAACCATCTGGCCACCTATTCTCAATTTGTTTTCTAGGCAGAAATAGCCCATTTTGACAGCAACAGTCATCCACTGCTCTGTCTGCTGCGAAGATTTCCTCCGACATGGTTTGAATGTATACCTGCCATATAACAGGAGAAGGTAACTCACAGAATACTGGCAACTGCTGCTGTCAGTATATCTGATGTGCAACTTGTTTGGTGAAATCTTAAAACAGAAAAAAAAAAAACAAATGGGGAGGAAGGGAAGAGGGGCTCCAGAATGGTTGTCTTTGTGGGCAAGAGACAAGACAGACAGACATACTGATGACGTGCTTCTGGCTGTCAGGCACTGAAAATACTGATTCTACATACAGGTTGCTTAGGAAGCTAACAGTTTTCCAAGTTCAAATTAATTCTGTGGGTTAAGTATATTAGGATACACTATCTATGTACTTAAAAACATTAATATAACGCATTAGGGGGAAAAAAATCTAATTTTAAGAAAGTTGAAAACAAAAGCATTTTATTAGCTCTAAATTGTTCATAGATGTATTTAGACAGTCTAAAGCCATGTACCAACCCATCATCTATTCAGCTCAGTGCCCCAGGCTTCTGTAGAGATATTCTAAAATACTGCCATACATCTTAAAATGTGATTTTTACTATTCTGAATTGCAGATGCTAAGTAGGGNGCATTTTATTAGCTCTAAATCGTTCATAGATGTATTTAGACAGTCTAAAGCCATGTACCAACCCATCATCTATTCAGCTCAGTGCCCCAGGCTTCTGTAGAGATATTCTAAAATACTGCCATACATCTTAAAATGTGATTTTTACTATTCTGAATTGCAGATGCTAAGTAGGGTTATTGCATTTATAATTGCATACCTGGATACACAATTCCATCTTCTCTGTTGTGTTCTAAAATATGTCAGCCAAATTTGAGGAGAGTTCCAAAACTACTGGCTTTATGCAAAAACTGGACTTATCTTCCCATCTCAGAGTCCTTCATTTCTATTAAGTTCTACAAGCCAAATATTTTAATGGGTATCTTAGCACTGCAGGTTATTTCCAACAAATATAAATACCTTATTTTTATGAGACAACTGGATGCTCTACTGTACGCACAAAGTTCTTTTCAAACAAAAATTTCTGATTCCCTAGTCTCCACACAAGAGTGCAGATTAAAGAAAAAAAAAGTATAACAGTGACATATACTTTTCCTGTTTCACGAAGTTAAAAGACTGTCTCTGTAGTCTGAAATGAACGACTGAATTATTTGACTCAGAATTTCTGTTAACTAAACAGGTTCAGTAAATTTTTCCACTAATTTTCAAATTAGAATTAGGATTCTTCCAAGATGTATTTCTTCACCCAGTGAGCACTGGATAACTGCCCTTCTCCTGACAAAGGTCTTTCACGGACTTTTTGCTCGCAAAGTAAGATACAGAAGCCCGTCATCAGAAAACCAACACACTACAATCAGAGTTTGTCATATGTATAACTTCAAACATAGAGGGAAATAATTTTGCTAAGTTTTACAGTGTTAGTAAAGGCAAATAAATCTGATTACGACACCTAACATCTCAACAGCAAAACTGAACTGGAAAAGATCTGCCTGTCCACTATGTTTCCTCATACTGGAAAATGAAATTAACTGTCAAAGATAAAGTTCCTGTTTGCATATTGCAATCACAACATTTGGTGTAGACAGCAGTTATTCCTGACGGGTGTTTTCAAACACAGCAATGTGCAACACTTTCCCCTACTGTTACCCCATATCTTGCAAAGCAACTTGAATTTGGTTCATTAGAAAATGGAAAGAATGGCATATGTAGCTTTGCAATATTAAAACCTGCCATAACACAAAGCTGGGTAATTCATGTTACAAGAATTGAGTATCTGCCAAAGAGAGATTTAATCTGGCAACTGAATTGGATTACATTCAATATTACAACTAGATTTTTAGAAATTTGTTGTCTAGGAGGTCATCTAGCTGTTACAAAAACTAAAACCTATGAAGCTGAACTATGAGGGTATCTGAAAAGTATTGCAACATTTACAATAATTGCAGAAGTTAGCAACATTTATCCACAGATCATATAGTAAATGCATACCTACTAAGAACCATACCGACGTGACAAATTATTTCAAATACCTACACATAACACAGGACCAAAATGGCACATTGTTGATACTCAGATTGGATTTTTTGCTGGAAAGAAAGCACTTGGACTTCAAACACTTCTAAAAACACAGTGAGGAAGTATCTAGTTTCAAGCAAAAACATAATCCACCACCAACTACTACAATCTAGAAGTCTTAACCTTTGCTGATACAGTAATTGCTGCTACAAACGGAGCTAGGTAAGTGCAGAGGAAGTCCGCAGCCTAATATTTTCTATCTATTGTCATGGCTGCAGCCACAAACTTCCACAGCAGCCTAGACTATTCCAACAGCCTCACTAACAGCTAGAAATAGTTGAGTGTCAGCTTATGTGACAATTCTACCATCATATAGATGGCAATGCAGGAACTTGCTTCAGGAGATCTTGGGAAGTCCATTCATCTTCCCAAAGAGCAAGCCTAACGTTGAAACAATCTGTCATTGTATTGCTTCAGGAAGGAAGCCTGGGACTGACAACTTCAAAAACAGAATCCATCTGTCCCTTAAGCTCATCATAGCTGAGGCTCCCAGGCACCAGCCCGGATCAGCTGTAGCAATAGGTGGTATACATTAGTTCCAAGAAGTATGTAGAAGAGTCAAAGCTTTTCAGACGAAAACGTTTCCTTCCACATCCAGTATGTGACAAACACTGGCACCAAGTGATTACAAAACTGCTCGTGCCAAGAGGGAAACAAAGAAGAGTACAGCTGAACCAGCAGGGATACGCTTTAATCGGCTGTTTGTGGCAGTGATGTAAGGGTTCAAGGGCACAAGAATCAGAGGGAAGTCAATGAGACATCCACTATGCAGGTAGTGAAGATGACGTTGCCAGTGCTATCAGTGATGGAGGAGCTGAAATACTTTCAGTGTTGAGAGAGAGTTAAAAGCAAGTAAAAGGGCACGCAACCGGAGATGACTGTGTCAGCCATAAGGTGTGAACTTCGTTCATCTGGCAAGATTCCATGGTATTTTTAAAGTAGCATTCAACCAAACATTTTAAACTAACGTTTAACAGGAAACACTGACTTTTCCAGGCAACCGGTTTTCCAAAAAAAGACTAGACACCTTTCCAAGAAGCATGCTTTAAATCAAACAATTATTAGTCACAGTGCAAAATTGTTCCATAGCTCTTGCAGGATCAGCCATTTTATGCATTTAAGCTGGCAAGTTAGCATTCAGGCAGTCTAGCTTGGAGGTGAGCAGCCAGCTGCAGAACCCTGCAGTCTTTTCTAAATCAGGAGGAAACAAACCCCTGTTACAAGGGTACTTCCAAATCAGTATTTGGAGAGCTCACACTGCTCACAGCCAGAAGCCGGTCAGGATGTACCAACCACTTCAAGTCTCCGATCCCACTTTCCTGTCCCTGCATCCCAAGGAGATGTTGGTTGTTAACTCCTTGAGTATATTTCCACCTCCTAAGCACACCAGTGTCTGCAGGTGAGCTGGTATCTACAAGTGCATTGCAAGAAAGGCCTCCTGTATCACCACAATCTTCGTGTGGGTTTCAGGAGCTAGGTCCTATTACAAAATGCATTAACCTCCAAAGCAAAAAGAATCACACTAAGATTATAAAACGGGATTTTTTTTTTCCTTAGTATATACCCCTTTATAGGATTATGATTCAAATATTAGTCTAATTCGTAACAGCAGACACTTAAAAACCTTTTCACTTTCTAAAAGTCCTGCTATAAAAATATGTTTTCATGTTCATTAAATTGAACCAGCCCAAAATCAGCCACTGTGACAACCTCTCCATTTAAGAATAAAACTTCAGTCCTAGACCGATGAAAGAAATAAAAACTGAAGCTCTTTACCACCCTAGAAAAACAGGAAAGCAAGATGTTTCCTTACAAACCGCTGCCTGATCATTTTGCTATGGTACTCATAAACAAGTGACATTTCATACTTTTATGAATTCTTATACCATTATTCTTTCAGGGCAAGCACTCAAAATTAATTGTACCAAAACAGTTACTCTATTAAAGAAAAGGGATTTTTTTTTTTTAACTTGTAATACATTGTGTTTTATTTCAAGCCCAGTTTTCCATCTATAACTTAGTCCTAGTTGCAGCAGAATAAAATTCCAGCTTTTATGACAGAAGACTTTTTTTGATCAATAGAAGTCAGCAGCAAAAGCATTTGTGGTTTTTCTCTGGAAAGCATTTGTGGCCACAGACTCAAAGGAGGAAGAAAGGGAGGGGGATTAACTCTTCAATGAAGGTCAAAAACATAATTTAAAAGTGAACCAAGAAGAGCAGCTGTGTCTGTCAGCGCAATCAAGATTACCAGCTGGAGAATTTACCAGCAGTATGAAAACAATGCACACCAGATGTCAAATGCTGCAACTGTGAGTAGGAAAAGATCTCTGGGCATGGCACTGTCATGCTGGTACCCACTACCAGACAGATTTCATATTTAGCATTTATTTATTAATTAGACAGACACTACCAGGAAGAAACAGTAATATTTTGAGCCTTGCAGTGTAAGACGGAGGCAGGTGTGCCCACTGGAATAATTCAACATCGCACATTCTAATAATTCTCCTTCTTTCACTGCAAACACAAGTTAATGATTTTAAAACTAACTAGCGAATACTGGAACACCTGCAGCTGAGCTTGCTTTAGTTTCACTTAGTTCAGTCTGAGCTTTTAGCTTCAGTCTGGATTCTTTTCTAGTAAATAGGAAATCCATTTTAAGAAAACAAGTAAAACCATACTCTGTTCATGGATAATTATTTGAAAGAACTCTACATAAGTCATGAAAGCAAGTACTTCACTAACACCTCTACCAGCACTTCCTTCACCAGCTGCTTTTTATCTTCCTCCTCCTTCTGGGGCATTCTTGTCTTTTTTTCTGTACACTTTACTCCTCGAGGATGAACTCATCCATTCCCAATGCTTCCACCAGCATGTTACACCATTCTTGCTGCTTAAAATATCTGATGTCAATTTCCTTCTTTTGTACATTCTTTTATCATCTTGCTCACATCCTCCTTTGTATTTATCTCTCAAACAAAATACAGGAAAGAAAAAAAAAGAGGAAAGAACAGAAAGAGAGGAAGATTTGGGTTTCGTAGTCCTCTCCCCCTCCACTGCTGACGACTAAACTTTTTTCTTCAGCAGATAAATGAGCAGCCATTTCTGGAGAGAGCCAACAAATCCAGGCCCTCAAATTCTTTCCTTTCCCAGGCTTTAGTAGTCATCCTTCCATCAAAATGCCAAGCGTCTTTCTTGCTTTTATCTGCTGGTAAACTTGTTGGCTATCATCTTCTCCTCTAATACAAGCAAGTATTCCAGTAAACACCCCCACACCCCCCAGGATTTTAACCGTATCAGGGAGCCTTCTTATTCTAGCTCTTCCCCCCACTTTTGTCACTTCCTTTAACTAGTTCTGATTGTTCACTCTCAGTCTTGAACATTTATGGCTGTACATGTATAAATGTCTACAGAAGTACATCTCTGCCTGCAGCTTCTCCCACGTTCCTTGTCATTGTCCAAACACCTCTCCTAAATGTATTCTAGTTGCTACATCACAATACCCACCGTTCTCTCCCTTCGTAAGAACAGGCTCATCCTCTTGGTTAAACCCTGCTCCTTAATCTTGATGTTAAGCGCTTTTCCAATTTCCACTGCTAAACTCCATTTCAACACGTTATTTCTCTCATTCAAAAAAGTAATAAATTATGATTAGGCCCCAAGAAATTGAAAACATGGATGTTAATATCCAAATTATTTACCACAGAGGCTAGTCTAAGAACTAGTCTCAAGTTTGTTTTATATCCTCTGTCTTCTTCCTTGATGGTGCAATTGCTTATCCAAAGGAAGACATGCCCACAGAAAAATACCATACCACCCTAAACAGCCAGTATAACTGAATAAAGCTGAATAAAGTTATTCAAATACAATTACTGTCAGCAGAGGAAATGGACATCTGTTTCTTTTCCTGACATAATACATATGTTAAAGTAGATTTATTAACTGCTGCATGTAGTTTTGTTAACTGCTGCAATTAAAAAAAAAACCTAGAAATGCCCAATCAATAGATGATTTAACTGCTTACGCACCCATTGCTTTTTCTGTCCTCTTAAAGATAGAAGTTTCTTACGTATTTCATTATTTCATATTCTCCTTAGCTTCCGCACTAATTCTACTGTATTACAACCTATTCCTCATGGCTTACCTTAGCTTTGCCATCCTGTGCAGACATATATCCTACACACATGCTCTCTGTTGTATGGCTCCACAGAAATTCCACTACAAAGGAAAATGCAAGAAGTCACAAAAAATGCATTGGTTTAAAATTTAAGATGTAATTTAACAAGACTGAAATCTTGAGAAACAAATATAGTTTAAAATATAGTTTGGGAAAGGACAAAAACCAAACTTAAAGAACAAAAACTACTTACCAGAATAATTCACTCTCAAAAGAAAAGCTATCAAACAAAGATTTTCCTGCACTATTTGCAGTCATACACTGCAGACCTAATACCCAGAATGAGAACGTTACTTCAGTGACACAGAGCTTCCAAGAACAGAAATACATCAACTGCAACTACAGTTAAAAGATAGGATGAACTTTTAAAGCGGAGGCCTGTTCCACCCATAAAGCAGAAGCAGATATAATTTGCATTTGCTTGCCTTGAACCCAGACATCAGCACACTACAACAGCATAAACCCAGATGGCATACAAGGATTCTGTAGAATTGTAACACTATCAACAGAATAACCAGCAACAAGCATTTTTTCACAGAACAGAGCATAAATATATACATAATATGTAACTACCAATGGGTAAATGGAGATTTGCGGTTTAGCTGCACAAGGAGGAGACAGGAAAACACGCAGAAGCAGTAAAGTCTGCAAGATGAGGACTGGAAGTAGAGCGCAGGCAGGAAAGACATCTGGTGAAACCAAAATAATCACAGAATCACAGAATGGCAGGGGCTGGAAGGGCCAGAAGGGAGATCATCCAGTCCAACCCCCCCTGCTAAAGCAGGTGCACAGGAACGCGTCCAGGCCGGTTTTGAATCTCTCCAGAGAAGGAGACTCCACAACCTCCCTGGGCAGCCTGTGCCAGTGCTCTGTCACCCTCACAGTAAAGAAGTTTTTCCTGTAGAACAAGCAAGAGAGATGTCCCACGGAAGGAGAATAACACTGTACAATAAGCAAGAAAGACGCCTGGCAAATTTGGAGCAAGACCTGGTCCCAAAAGTCTGCTTAATTACATCAAGAGCATATGCAATCACTCCCTGCCTCTGGGGGGAGGGTAAGGAGCACCGAAGGTGAAAGCTGGAGAGAAAGACAGAGAAGACGTGAGCCCATTTTGATTTTGGCTTCCCCATCAAAGCACTCTCAGGTCTGATCACCTTGACTTCTAGCACTAGCTACACAGCATCAGCTCTCTGGTACTGTATACTCACAGCTAATTTAGGATATAAACGCTAAAGACCAACTGTTGTGTCTGTAGCGATAACGATTAAGAAAACTAACTACCGCTAACGTGCATTGTTAACGCATGTTAATCCAGTAAGGTGGTGTTCTGAAGTTTGAAAGCGGGCCGATTTATCAATTGTTTAAGCAGGCCATTACAGTGATCTTTACTTCCCTGACACATACACAGGTATCTTTACACATACGCACACCCCCGTACCCTACTCAGCCGCAACACAAAATTCAGACTAAGCACATTATTCATACATTTAGCTTTATAAATTGCCACATGTGTTCTTCCTGCTCCATGTCACAGCCATTTTTCTTTGTGTTCCTTAAGTAAGTAATTTGGAAGGGGGAAAAGGAAAGCAAGAGTAGCTGATCAAAATTCAGGGTGTTTCAGAGAATACTGTACAAAGTTTAAAAAATTATACTGAAAGACAAATTTTTCCTTTGGATTACAGGAGGAGTCTTACATGAATTACACAAGATGCCACGAAAAGCTGTTTACAGATATTTCTTTAGAGAGAGAATTTCACATACTGCAAAAAGCTTCATTAGATGGTTTTCAAACTCTCACTCATTCCTATTCCTCATGTCCCTTTAATATGGTTGACGAAGGTCACAGCATGCTGAGTATGCTTATCCTTTGAACCATTTATCCTGGCATAGCAATTAACCCAGAGCAGAAGATCAAAGTTTAGACAATCCCGGCAAGACTTGAAGATTCTGACAGATATGTAGATATCATCATAAAAGAAAAATGAACTTCATTTAGGTATGCGCTTTGCTCCCGCGTAATAGATTCATGGGGGATATTGCCAAAGGTTAGTCAAAAGCTTTCAGGGAGTGAAACACATTCAGTGCAATGTAACCGCGTTCGATAAGGCCAACCCCTCCCTAACACCCTAAAGGTTCAACTGTAAGTGAAATAATTTATTTTCTGGAGACAAATTTAATCTTATCTTTCAATCTAGAGAAGCTGGACAACAGTTCAGGCCAAATACTCTTAAAATATTATTTCTTTGCCTTTGGTAACTCTAGGCATATTCTTTGAAGTTTTTCATAATTTTTCCCTTCTACATTGTCTACCAAAGGTAGCACATGTACTAGCATAAAACATGGTTATTGCATGGAATTACGATTACAGTGGAAAACCTGAATTACATACTTATCTGAAGACGTTTCACACATTTTCAACCATTTAATAAATTACTTTCTTGCAATTTGTTTCAATAGTTTAAAAAAAAAAATCATCCCTGCAATAAAGACGTGAGATTTCATTATTCTATATGCTGAGTTCTTCAGTGTTACACAACTTATCTTCAATCCAAACAACACAGATACTACATGTCGTTAATTATACATTAACCCAGCATACACTATAAGGCAGGAAATTTCTGTGGTACAGAAAAAATGTCTTTAGAATAAGCTGTGCGAAATGAATCTTTTGTCAGTTAAAAGAAAATTTAAAAAAAAATCAATGGACAAATAGTCTTCACTTACGATGTACGATATATGGGAATTTTCTTTATTAATTTTTGAGGAAAAAATACCAAATCTTGCTTAATAGGAACATGTTTTCTTACGTGGGTGACAAACATTAAATGAATAGAAATATTTCTCTCATTTCCAAACATAAGAAATTGAAGGCTAAGTTGATCTTGTTTGTTCTTATTTAATCAAACTTGTATTTTCATTTTCTTACCTCCTTTTGAGGGATAGAAATTATGTTGTAGGACGCTTTTCCACTAGATCAATAATGCCACAATTATTCCATTATGAAATCTGAAAACTGTAAATCAAACTTGCAACATTCTCTGTATGTTTAGCAACCCATGCCCTGATTCTGGAGTCAGGATTAGACAGTCTTGGCTTTCAAATAGTTGAAAGACGAGAGTAAGATGAATGCCAAAGTCTACTTTATAGTCTACTTCTTCAAAGAGACAAGCTGTTCAAGTAAAACCTCCAAAAAATATAACATACAAAAGCTATTTCTAAAACCTTTTCCCACCCAAGCTTTCCAAAACTCTTTGCTGTCCATCAGGATAATCCCAGAACCATCACCAGAGAAATGTGAATGTTATTAACCGTATTGGGCAAAATTACTTACTAGAGTGAATGACTGGAAGCAGGGATACGATCAGACTCAGGCTGACTAACACAGACAAAGTAGTACAGGATATTTAAAGATTTTTGTAATGCAAACCAGTGAGGTGTAATACGAGAACAGAACTGAAAGATAACATACACTTCATCCTGTGCAACTGTAATACCTTGACCCTAGCATCCTGGAAGTCACTGAACAGACAGCAATAAATACTGGCGTTTGTGTGGGTCACCCCATCACTAAGAATGCGTCTGCTGGCTCACCTTTACACACGCTCTGCCTGCAAGCGAGCAAGCTCTGGTGACACCATGTTAGGATTTAGTGGGGCAAAGGCAGTAATGAATTAAAACAAAGGTGAGGTGTCTTTCTAAACAAAAGATTACAGATTAAAAAGAAATTATGCAGTGAGATGCTATGACCTGCCTTAATGCACAAAATTAAATTAGGTGATCAAATTTGTCATGTTAGATCTTAAGAGATATGAAAGCTACTTCAAATCTGTAATGCTACTGACAGCGATGCATTGAACACTTTGGGAAACAATAATAAAGCAGAGGATTATACAAAGGGAAAACACTTTAATTCTGGTAGCATAACATAAATATATACCAGACGTGTCCATGTGACCCCATACATAAATACACAGCATGGCCACACACATATGCTGACATCTGAGGAGCACCAGAGGAAAGGAGATGGTACAAGCGTCGTGTTGCAGTAATTCATATGCCCCCAGTCCCAAATCCCTGCCTTCAAAGAACAACATGGGCTTTGCTGCCTCTGGGTTGTACTTCCACCCACCTCAGCTAGTAGCCTACAGTGTTCAGTTTCCTGAGTGTTTCTCTATGACAAACTGCACGACAGTTTAATACACTTGTTTCATAGTAATTCAGCAAGATAGATGAGAATCTTGGTTTTAGAACATAAACAGGGCTGAAGGGCTGTAAAGCTCAGAGCCTTTTTAACCAATCAGCCACTGATGGGGGTTAAGTACAGTTTTCTGCTGATCTCAATATAAATAGCAAGTACTCCTGCGTCTGCATACGGAAATAGTAGCTACAACTTATCTTAACAGATTTTCTTGCGCGTAACTAAAAATTTCTAACCATAAAACAACTTCCCTTCCAAATTTTAAGTCTATCCTCCAAACTTTCACCTTTTATCCTGAAAAAAGGAGGAACAAAGAACTTTTTAGACAGCATTTTCAGCATTTAAACCACTGAGAAGCAGCAAACAGTCGTATGCATTATCCCTAGCTAAAAATGCAATTCTTTCTATGAGGAGCATACCCCGTCTCACCACAAGCAACTGTTACTCCTATGCCGTGGTTTTAGAAGGATCCCACACAACCCTCTGATCACAATTCTGCTCAGAAATAACGAGCCAGAAAGAACGCTCTTTTCCAGAGTTTTAGAGAACAAGGCTAATACTATTACACTAGAGTTTTATCATCTCAAACTATTTCAATTCCTTTTTGTTTTCTCTGTGGCTTTTGAACAATGGTAAACATGCACAGACAGTTTTTATTTCATCTTTCACTCTGAGTTAGCATCTAGCTCAAGTAAAAATGAGTAAGAATTTCTTACCTAGTNAGAGAACAAGGCTAATACTATTACGCTAGAGTTTTATCATCTCAAACTATTTCAATTCCTTTTTGTTTTCTCTGTGGCTTTTGAACAATGGTAAACATGCACAGACAGTTTTTATTTCATCTTTCACTCTGAGTTAGCATCTAGCTCAAGTAAAAATGAGTAAGAATTTCTTACCTAGTAAAGTTGGCTTTTCTTGTGATGATTCAGGCTCTGCTGAACACCTGCAAGAGCGAAGAACTATCACACCTCCAAGTACACCATCTTCATTGGCTAGAAAAGGTGAACCTGGGTAAAATCATTGGCGAGAATTACTTGCAATAGGAATAGTTTCTTGGTTTTGTTTTTTTTTTTTTTTTTATTTCATTTTCCTGCCTTCCCACTTTAATCTTGTCACTAAGCACTGAAAGGACGATCAGGTCAACCAGTGCTTTTACAAAAGCATCAGTTTTATTTTTTTCTAGTGTTTCTAATGAGTAACTCTCTAAATAATAATCTATTAATCTATCAGGATTGAGAGCTACATGGAATAAAAAAAAACCCTGGCAACTACATTTGTGAATGCAAAACCATTTGTTCTCAGATCAAGGAAGTTATAATAATGAAAAATGGAGGGTCAAGTCGAAAAAAATCATGTCTCAATATTTAGTTCTTTCTGTACTATAATTAATATAAAGATGGCCACATATGAAAGAAATCAAGCAAATTTGGGTCACTTTTACAGTTTATTCATTTTTCCCAATTTAAAGCACTTTGCTGTACAGAGACATCAAACTCCTATAGACTGTCTTCCTTGCTGTTTTATGAATATTAGCAGAAAAGCCAAAACACATCCTACTTTTTAAAGTGGCTTTTCTGTTGTTAATTTAAGACATATGATATAAAACATCTTCTATCAGAAGCTGGAAAAGTTTTAAAGTTAGCTGAATCATAGCATCGTAAAATCATAGAATAGCTTGGGTTGGAAGGGAATCAAATCTAAGTATTCTTTTCCTGGTTTCTATTTTGAAATGAGATTCCTATAGTTTTAAATGTGGAAACAATGGTATGATTTACATATGATTTAAAATGCCTTGAGCCACAATATTAACCAAGTTCTTGCACTCAAGCCCAAGCAGACCCTCGCCACACATTTGCAATACATTGTGATTTAACATTGAATGTACAACTGCAACAGGCATTTCATATATTTCTTTTCAATTATTTTCTCCTTAATAAATTAGTATACTATATTTAGTGCACAGATACTGCAAAAGGATTCGCTGGTCCAAGAACTTTAGAGCAAATCTACTCATCAGCCTCCTTCAACTTGCCCACAGCTATTTGTATGATTAAAATCACTCCTTTAATGCAAATAACAAAAAACCCCGACCCAGTAAGAACCAACTTCAAGCTTTACTGTAAGGAAAAAAAAAGCTTCACCATGTTTTCTCTCAACGTAACAGCAGCCATGTTCAAAAGTGATACCAGGTGGTCATTACAATAGAAGCCCATATTGCAGGAAAATAATAAATGTGGTATGCTTAACAAACAGTAATATCTTATGTGATCTAATACAGATATTATCTTTAAAGCACCACTTGCTTTGTGCAGTGCTTAGGTACCAATTACACCTACTGTATCACTCACTGACTGCAACCAAATCCCTGTGAACCAAGAATCCACCCGATCGTAACATAACAGACAACAAAACAGGAAAATTGGTTAAAAGAGAAATGCAAGGCTTGGGAAGTTCTACAGAGTTTTGCCACACAAATCAAAATCTTTTACTCCATGCTTTCCAACCTGTTTATTGCATCTCATACTTTCACTGCATTAACCAAATGCTGGCTAAGTATACGGTATGATTCCTGCAAGCAAATGAACAAAAAAAGTGGTTTTCGTCATAGGGGACATACATCTTTTAATCTCTACTTTAGAAACTCAGGTACTTCAAAGACAGTATCGTAACCTGAGCTTCATCTGCAGACCTAATCTTAACTGCACAAATTATTCAGGCTGTAAGCCACGCTGTGCTGAAAAGATCATTGCAAACAGACAGAAAATGTTTTGGGTTTGGTTGTTTGTTGTTTGTTTTGGTTTGGTTTTTTTTAAATAAGTGTTTCTCCTCCTCTTTCAAAGAACCTGTGAAAGGTTCTTTCAAGGTTCTAGCGAAAAATACTAGAACGGTTAAAAATGTTCTACATCAGCAGAACACAGCCAGCAAATAGTAAAGCAGGTAGCATATTTAAGCCATACTAAAACACTAAGTGTATGAATGTGCATAAAAACAGAAAGCAACTACTGATTATAGACTTGATGCCGCTAATGTCCGGTCCTAGAAATGTTTACATTGGGTTAATCACTCTTGAGGGGCTTTTTTTAGTGTTTTTCTTTCTCCCACACTCAGGAAAGAGTAGATGAAAGAAAAGTCTGTAAATAAACCAATCACATATTTCTTCGTTTTCCCAGTATTTTTGTCAACTGTGTGCCATCATCACTGATCAAATTTTCAATAATCTGAATAACTTGCACATGCTAGGCTCTCTCTTTTTAAACTTTAAGAGAAGACTTGGCAGTATATTCCTTTCCACGTAAAGAGTCTGCAGCAAAACACGTAACGCTACATTTTCATCAGAATTCTTTCATTTTTACAGGGATTTCTTGGCAAGAACAAACACTCATCTTCTTCAGTGGAGTACAGAAAAGTAATCACTTGAAGTACATGTTTTGTTAGACTTTTTTTAGAAAGGGGTTTAAAAAAATATTTTAAAACTTGACATTCAAGCACCTAAGACAAATTCTTAAGCTTGCAATTTCATATGAAGAGATGCTCTACCTATATATGCACAACTATGCTCATGAGAATCCCAGTTCTGCCAGCATAAATAGCATTTATTTATTGACTTTAAACATGCTGTCCACCTTATTGCACTAAACATATACATAAATTGTTTTCTGAACCAAGTTAGTGCCTTCAATGATTATGCACCATGGAAGCTTTACTACCAGCCCACAAAACTCAAAGGCTTTGAAGTCCATGCTGAACACTCAAAAGCTAGAAAGCTGACTGTACTTATTCAGCTTTTGCTGAAGTATATTGCCACTCTTATTTCAACTAGAAAACTCAAGAAGATTATTAATTGAACAGTGCTGCCCATGATAGAAGCATAGTCAAACTTCAGCACTCGTAAAACACATCAAATAAGCACGAAGCTGACTCCTTTAAGAACAACACAAGCTGGGCCCTTGGAGTAAGGACAAACGTTGGTTACGCCAAAGGAGACCAGTCTTACTGCCCTAACTTGGTGAGAATTGACCGTAATGGTAGTACGGGGGTGATACAGAGGTGCCTAATTTGAACGGAGTTTTAAACCAGGAAGCATCTTAAAAGTTTGCTTTATGCAAAACAAAGCAAAGAAGATGGGACGCGTTATCTCTCCTACGGACAGAAACACAGCGTTGTCTGCCTAGTGGTACACAAAACAACAACCCAGAACCTACAGGTTATCCCCATTTGTGGCACCTTGACTACAACACAATGATGAAAACAATGGGATCACCTTGGCTTTCTTGTTGCAGCCAGCCATGGTTCGGAGCTGTAGCAATAGAGATTGAGCCAAAATACAGTTGCAACTCAAGAAATGACTGAGACTTAGTATTGTCAGCTAAGCTACTGAGGTTTGGGTTGGTTTTTTTTATGAATCAACTTTTCATGTTCTACACCATTTTATCATCAGCTGCAGAATGAACATTATACTGGAAAGGAGAAAAAGTCTGAAATAAGAACATATCCCTTCTCACCTCCAAACACAAACAGCAAATGAAGACACAAACACACAATCACTTGCAAAACCCCTGCAATGGTTCATGATCTTCTCACCCACATCACTTGCATGGGCGGTGTGTTTCCCCCACTTCTGCTGGAGGTTGCCATCCAAAGTCAGCAGAAGCAAATTGCGTGGCTACACCCTCATCCATTCCAATTGCTTTCACCAGCAATTTCAGCTAAACCATCTCAGTGCAAAATCAGCAACAATACAGTATGTGTCTCCAATTCACTGCACTGGCTAAGTTGTGGGGAATCAACCTCTAAATAGCAGCAGTAAAAACCAGTTGCCTACAGTAATAACATTACAGTGCTCTACACTACAGTAAATTCAGAGAGACTGCTTCACCTCCCCTAAAAATCAGACTCTAAGCCAAATTAAATACACACTAAACAGCACATTCTTTAAAACAGAGAACATATTTTATTTTCCAGTTGAAGCAATTTAAAAAAAAAGTTAAAAGAGGGATTCAAATATATTAATATTTTTAAAAATAAAAATATTTCTGGATATGCAGATTTATAATTAAGTATTACAATTATGCTAAAGAGCGTATTCTAACACAGCAATACAGTGCAAATGAGTAGGCCTATGTTAAACAAGATTCTAGACAGCTGACTGCTATGCATCCATTACTAAATCTGTAAAAATAATGGTACAAAGTAGTATTATACTTTATTTCTAAAAGGAATCCGTGCACTGTACACAGGAATTAATTTCAGTGTCATCAAAACACTGTCAATTTCAAATGTTAGAAACATTCCATTAATTTAGTTCTAAAAATCATTTTGTTACTGCCAAGCCATTAAGAAAAAGAAATAATAGTGCAGGCTTCTGTAAAAAACAACAATATAAGTAATGGCATTTTTTAATATACATTATATATAATTAGTACTTAAACAGGAAGATAAAAGGTGCAATTGAAATACAGCCATGTATATTTAAGTCATAATGGTTTCTCATTACAAGGAAAAAATAATCTGGCTCCCACACTCCTACATCATTTTTTCTCTCTCTGTACTTTTAGGAATGATAGATCCTGCAGTGCAATTAAAAATTTGGTAAAAATAAAACAAAATATGCCTGCTAGCCAAAAATATTTTTTTTTTACTGTAATAAAAAAGATTTGCTAGATGACTCTTTGATCTAATAGTTTGCTAATGACAAAACTAGAAAAACCTGAGGCTTTTAATACCATTTTAAGTCTCATGAAACTCATCATTCCTTCTCAGTCACACTGCCATAACACTGAGGAATTTGGCATGAAAAAATCCAAAGCAAAACTACAGTATTAACTAATAATGTTAGCACTGACTGGCCACACCAAAAAGAAGAGGTAGGAAAAAACAAACAAACAAAAAACATCTTTCAATACTTTTGTTTTAATCTTCACCTCCTCCAATCACAAAATTATATTTTACAAAAGACACTTCCCTCCTTCAAATCTTAACCAGTCTGTTTTGCTATCTGACATATAGAAAGCATTATTTATAGGTTTTATTTATATATTTTGTAAGTTACAGCAGTAATAGTGTCTTGAAGTATGCAAATGGGTCTTCATAGGAGCTCCACATTCACTGATTCCATCAAGTTCTGTAAGAGCAACCACAATTGAACAAAACCCAGGTTCAGCCTCAGGCCAGGGACAGAGCACACAGATTTCACAGGTGTTAAGGCAAATAATGGCCTCAACATTTAGCCTTGCTCTGCAGGAACTACAGCTACAAGTGAAGAACATTTTCTCTTGTAAATTAAACTGCTCCTGTGATGATGGTCGCCTCCTCCAAAGCATGTGATCGGTAAGAGTTGTTCCTTTCTGAGCCTGTGCTTTTTTCCCATTTGTAGCTACTGGACAGATCCAGCCTAGCACAGATTCAGTACTAAAGTGTAAAAGAAGTGTTTTATTTACACTTACCCAGGACTAACCAGCTGTTCATCAGATGTTTTACGATCATACTCTTCCATAGCAGAGAAACCATTACCAGCTTCATTGTTTACATTGGATTTCAAAGTCTTCAGAACTTTGGTCTAAATACTCATTGTGGCGTGGTGTAACCAATTAAGTGCTTTAGCATCCCCCAGTTTTAACAGAGTGGAGCTAAACAGTTCTAAATCTTCTCATGCTGTACTGTTACTGAAATTCAGATTTTGTTCAGGTCAATCTACCACGCCACTGGCCTTTGTCACCTTGTGTACAGAGCGTGTTTAAAGTCAAGCTGTTTGCCACTCTGCTTCTGCTATGTATCCCACTAAACTTCAAGCTAACAATTTAAATAAACATTAGAAGAATATATAAGCACTAAATGAAGTCTGCTTTTAATTTCATGCACCATTATTTGTTAAATGTTTAAGAGCAAGCTGTCTGAAACCAGAGATCTTTATATTTTATGTTAAGTAAGTAATTTAAAACATCTGTTTAGAATTTCTAAAGAAGCTGCAAGGAAAAGCACCTGAACTTTCAAATTTGACAGGCCAGTTTTTAAGAAATTAAGTAATTGAGGACACCATTGTCCAATAAAATCCCAATGCTTTGGGGTAAGGAGAAGGACAGTCAGGAGGAGCAAGACAAACCCTGGTGTAACACCAGCATGCTGTGTTAGTTTTTCAGCTTGTTTTATTGTACGGGTAACTAATAGACCTATTCAATTCCATCGACCCTTAAAGACAAACTTGTGGAATTGTAAACTTGCAGTGGATGAAACATGTGAAACTTCAGGATCACTTCATTCACTTCTCAAATCTTTTCCTCTGTGTCATGGAGGAAACATAATAATGCCTCCATAGCATCCTTCCTCCATTACAAAACTGCAAAGGACACCACAACGCTTAGAGCGATGCAGCGCCACAGCCCCTCAGCATAAAGTAACAATAACACTGTGTAACAACAGCCACTGCCAGTCTTGTAACTGGTTAAAGTATGAGGCTTTTTTCCACCAACCAGTGTAACTCATAATTGGGAAATTCATATTCTATGATTCCTAACTGTCCAAACTCCCGCTCCCAAGAGAGATGTTTGACACAAAATTTCAAAAAGAGACAGCGTCAGCATTATCCTTCTGCTACTACCGTTCTGCAGACATTGCTCATTTGTGAGCTGAAGCACAAATTAAAAATACAAGAATAGACAAACACATTTCTGCTAAGGAAAGAACAAATACCAGATTCCAACTATGTCTTTCAGCTCATTATTTTCTAATACTTTGTAAAAAGTTTTAAAGTACAATTCGTAACACTGCCATTGTTAAAAGCCCACATTTCTCGCCAGTGAGATGACACAAACATTTACTCTAAGTCTACATTCCACAAACTTGGCCACATTTGAAAGGAATGGTGAGTAACAAAATCCTCTGTTCTTCTGTTTGGAAGGTATTTGTGTTTACAGAACACCATTCTTTGACTGCATACCAAGCCTTTAGCGCTCTTCGACTAAAGATATCAAGCCCATTCAATTTACAAAAAACTAAATTTAATTTCTCTCGCCTCCAGTTCAGACATCAATTGTGCATTATCCATAGTAAGTTGGCTCCAAGAAAGGATGAGAGAAGCACATCTGCGATTAGTTTGCTCATCACCTGCTGTTTAAACAGCACTCACTGTTTGAGCCAGGCATACCCTAGCTGGAAGGATTCCCAGGGCTCTGCGGAGACTCGGAGAGCTCTGTAAACAGGAAGGACCAATCTCATGGCAACCGCCAAAATCAGCTGTTCATTCCTCCAACACAAGTAACGCACATTTTGACTTCTGACAAAACATTCTAGTTCTGCTTTGTTAAAGCTTTTTCTTTTTTTTTTTGGCTTGGGTCCATTACAATTCCGGTGAAAGTTTGACACAACCACAAAACAGGGCTTTTAGAAAGAGTAACAAGGAAAGAATCCATGCCATCAGCAAGCAGGCTATTAGCCCGTTTTAAGCTATTGTTTCATACCAGTAAGAAATCCTGCATCATACCATACATCCTGAGATATCAACTAGCACATCAACACCTACGGAAATCCAGAGGAAAAAAAATATTTAGTATAAGCCTAGTGTTTTAAGTGTAATGCACTTTTTTCAACTGTTGCACTACATTAGCAAGACATAACTTTGCATTCCATCTTCAGAATTGCCAAGATCCCCCCAAATTACACTGCTGGCTACAAACTTAGTACCATGCGACATGTAAACAGCAAGATGTATCTGGATTTTGAGGTTTTCCTCAATCAGTCTTCATTAACAGGAAAGCTGAGGGCAAACCAGATTTTATGCTTTCTAATTGAAACACAGAATCCAAGCACTCCACCTACACAAATGAAAAGGCAGTTGTATTTTTTTCCCCCTCCCATCAGCACTACCTCGAAGTACAACTGAGAAGATAATACACATACCTGCTGTCAGGCAACAAAAACTTGCAGTGATAAGTTTCTAAAAATACAAGACAGACCTATCCCTAATTAAAACATAAAACTTTAAAAAGAAATTATAAACCCCTTTATTTCAAATTTGCCTATCACAAAAAGCATTAATTTGACAGTGTCATTCTTTTCACTTCCCCGTTTTGTTGGGTTTAGTCTGTTTTCCAAAGGCAATATGACATCACACTGTTAGCCTGGTATCTCTCTCTGTGCAGCTCCTCTTTCTCTGCAATTGATAGTTTCAGGCATAACGAAAACTTTAGCAACCTTCAATATGTTCCTAAGTCCAATACAAACATTTTCACATCTTCAGTGAAGTATACGATGTATATACCACATACTAGCTGGTTAACATTTAAAATAAAAACATCTGCTACGCAAACTGGTGGCAAAATACATTTGGACCAAACAGGAAGAGAAGAATTGCATTTTTGCTAAGAGTTACCAAAAAGAAAAAAGAAAACCCAGAAAACTCAATGCAACTTAAAGAAGGTACCTCAACTAAGAAGTTCCTGAATTTTTTGGTCTTTCATCAGCCAGTTTCTATGAATTACTTTGGCAGTAGCTTTCTATTTTCTGTGTGTGCATGCACTAACATGAAATTGCATAAGGATATGTAAAATTTGTGCTTGCTTTCAGTACTGCTACCACAAACAGCACAATAAATTTTGAGAGTACAGCCTAAAGATCTGACTTTCCTGAAGTTATGTCACTTTCTTGCACCACCTTCAGGATAGTGTTACAAATTAGTGAAGCTATCACAAGCATCCTTCCTAAAGGCTTGTTTGGGTAAATAAATCCCTTATTTTGTGCCACTATCCATTGGAATAAGTGATTAAATACAAAAAGTTACATTTGTGCTGCTTGGATTATAATCTTTTGGGGGAACATGCTGAAATTACTTTGCTCTGCATTCCTACAGCACCTGTAAATGTCTGTAATACAGTAGCAGATTATCAAGTGCAGCCTTCCAACGCAAAGGTGACTTCCCCTTAAACAGTCAAATGTAATGTTGTCAGAAGCAGGGTTTAATACAGACTCAACATTCTAAACAGAAATAAAGAAACTGCAACGCACTGCTTGCCGAGACCAAAGGCAATGGTTCATGGGTCCCAAAAAGACGTAAGTCCCCATAAAAATGAACTTTGTCATCAAGAAGTGTTATGTTTTCCACAAGGAATTTTGAAGGTCAAAATTGTCTGTGGAATCTAAAGCTTCAAAAATTTTAAGGGCTATAAAGACAGTGCAAGACAACACATATACCAGAAACCCTCACTGGAATCAATGCTATCATCAAAAGTTCAAGCTTATATAGATATTTTAAAATTCCACATTTATATTTTGGTTACGACTTGAAGAAAACAAGATCTATATTTACAAGAAATTAAACATGTATAAGTAGTCATGTGTAATGCTCTCAAATCAAGGAAAAAAATGGTTTTTACCTTACAATAGTCTTGAATGAAGTCTACTTCACTTTTTCAAGAAATTAATTTCATCATGTAAATAGCAAACCAGAATCTGTCTGTCCAAAGCATTTAATTAGAACACGCAGTGGTTTTGAGGTCTATTATATTTAAAAGGGTTAACACGATGAATAATTTTTATTAATGCTCCTAAACCATGCAGTTGTACCCCACAGCTGGTGATTCAGGCAGGAAATTCTTTCTCCAAACCTCTCTGGGTATTCTATGACTCACATAACAATTGAGATATTTCCAAGGGTTTTCCTTTAGTTTTCCTAAAATACTCTTCTGTAGTTTGACTTATAATTTTTTAGACGTAACACCAACACTAAATTTGAAGCCAACTGCAACATAACAAGAAAAATTTTAATTTAAATTTAATTTTATTTAATAGGGCTAATTGCATTTTAAACGATGTTATGCAACGTTTAGGCAATTAGCACTATATACTTACCAATAAACTTGTTTTGCATAGTCTCTAGGAGAGCTTGGTGGGCATCTTCTGTTTGCAAAGCACATGAACATTCTCTGGCCAGTATGGTTCGGACAAGGTGCTCTCCACAACCTAAAGAAATATTAAGATTGGGAATAGTCAAAATACAGACATCACTATGAAGAAAGTATAGTGTTATTTTACATCATCACAGCCAAATTTAAAAAAAAAAAGACATGCATATGACAGGTTTCTGCCATATTTTTTTATTTTTATTTTTTAAAGACAATGACACTGAGTCATACAAAAATTTAATGACGACAGCAGTTTTTCTCACAACTTTCCTGAAATTTCCACTGCACAAAGTCATAAACCAAAAAAGGTTAAGTACAGAAAGAAGAAACAGAAATAGTGAGAAGAAATACTGAGACCGTCTCTGACTTGCCATCTTTATCCAGATCCTGCAATTCTCTCTCAAAGAATCCACTTACTAATCACTCTCACAGGAATGATCCTCGGATGCAACTCTCTTCAAGCCAAGAACATCTTTAGTGAATGCCACAGTAACTCCTTTGCATGATGCAATCTTCTATTTAGTCCATCTGATTTAGCCTTTTGTCAAAGGAATATGTGAATTTACCTGTATTTTTGACAGGGTGGCCGCTCACTAGACTCCTAATAAAAATTCCTGTAATTTTTACAGGTTTGTCTTTAAGAAAAAAAAAAGCTCCAGCAAACAACCACTTTCAGACTGTATCAGGGCCTAAAACTGCGTTAGACACCAGAATATATATAGAGAGGTCAAATACAGTCAATTCCCCATTATCGATATATTTTTCTAGCAAATTTCTCATTAACCATGACAAGATGCAAGCACTATGCTGGCTCCATAAAAAAGTCAGCTATAATTCAGGTGGACTTATTAGCTCAGGTGCAGCACTACATAAATACACCCACGCAGCTTCCAGAGACAATTTATGGCTAGAAACAATCCAGCTGCTTTCACATGGCAGAGAGCTGGAGCTGGTAAGACATCAGACCTAAGCTGGCTTCACACAAAGGCAGCTCAGTCTCCACGTATAAATTCACTTTACTGGAAGCACTAACAAGCCCAGAACAGAGAAAACTGAGCGGCTCTGGCTGAAGCCAGCCTAGATCTGGCACAAAGAAAGAACTAATAAATAAACCCAACCCAAAGTGGCTCCAGTGCAGCCTGCTGAGCGTCTCATCGCTGTGCTTCCCAATATGCTGAGTGTAGCGCACTGACTCGTTTGGGCACAACATTGCATGAACTCACATCGGCAGGTCTGGCGCTGTGTCTTGGAGCTACTCAGAGACTGGCTTCTTGTTCTTGCCACCACTTTTAAGCCCTAATTAACATGGCAACCTACTCCAAGAATCTCTCTTTCTGGTTACTTGTCACACAATTAGATCCTTTCCCTTAAAGACAAAGCGAGTTTACAAACTCTGTTCTTCAAAAACTGCTAACACAGAAGGGAAAAAAAAAAGACCCTTCACCCCTTATTTCCAAGATCAGGAAAACAACAAAACACCCCTATGGAGCACCATATATGCATTAGACATCAGAGAATAAGCCCAGGGACCAGGTTGCAGAAAAATTGTGTACACACGTCCTACAATCTCAGTATCTTCCATCATCAAAATTACACCTCAGTACCTCAGTCTTCAGTTAGGTATTCCTTCCAATCATCAGTGTCTCCTGATTAATACAATTCAGTTAAGCTGAATTGTTCAAAGTGGGGTACTTTGGCATTGAACATACATATAATCTGCCCTATAGAAAGACAAGAAATTCTTTGCATAGCAAACAGATTGAGTAAGAAACACCTATAAATTTAGAGGAAAATGAAAGACCTGAAATACTACAACAATTACAGAGCAAAGGGAAACAGTTCTTGAGAGCACAAGAAAGAAGTTTTGCTTGAGACTGTCAAGCTCTTGAGTTATAGAGAAAAGTGTCCTGGTTAGGATGTATCTTCAAGAGGCTCACACAATACAGTGTCCTCAACAGCTGCTTACAGGAGGGTCTATCTGTTCATTGCCTCATTACTTCCATGCTCGAAACCTTTTGTCCACAATAGAATTGAGAGTTACCTAATATTTACTCAAGACAAAGTAACATATGAAGGACCCATAGATCACAATATGGGTATCACTTTTTTTAAAACTAAGAAAATGTAATCATTACGAAGTTTTGCTGCAAAGAATAAAGCTAAATAAGTACATGCTCCAGGAAAAACTTAACAAGTTGATTTTTTTCTTGAAAAGAACCTGTTAACACGTTTAAATATAATTTATGCCCTACGTGAGGTAAAAAGCATGAGACTTAGAATATGAATCAAGCAAATGAGACACAAAAATCAGAATGAGCCTATGCAGCAAGTAAAAAACCCAGATGTTACTACTTCACAATTTAAGTAATTCCTAAATTGGCATCAAAAAGACAATAGCCATTTTTTAGCATGATGTATAATGTTATATTTCCCCAAGAGAATGACTTTATTGAAGAGTTCCCATAACATCAAGTCTGCTACAAAAAAAAAAAGGAGAGAGAGAAAACTTAATATGGGTTAAGAACAGCTGCAGCCCACTGATGTGATCCAGGATCAACCACAAGGAAAGCAGCCTTGCAATTCTACTAACACATCACACATCTCTACATCCCCACAGACAAAGTAATTTCTTTTTGTCATATTTATGTCAATCTATAAGGCAGCAAACTTACAGACTGCTGCTGGCAGTGTACGTAAAAATCTTTCAACACATCACATGCCAGCAATCTGCAGGGACAGATAGCTAATGAAAATAATACCCAATTTGAGAAGAAAAATTTGTTATTGCAGTTTTTGATGTTAGGAACATCTATTTTTGAACAAGAAAAATAACTAAGCAGTGTTTCACATACTTTGGCCAGATAAAGGCTGCGAAAAAGAATTACCCTAATTATTCCAATAGAATTGCCCTTCCTATTATCCTAAGTTAGAACCAAATACTAGAGTGTGAACTGCCCTGCAGGTTTAGCAGACCTGCATGTCCCTATAGGCTCAAACTGCGAAAACACCGCAGATAATACTAGGGCTAGTCACAAAACAAATGTATACAGAATTACGGTAATCGAAGCCTAATTTATAACTTACAATATAAAGTTGTGGGTTCAAATTTACACTTCCATTCACTTGTAATACAACCACCAGCATAAGCCAACTTCCAAAAAAAGTTTTATTAACATGACTCGAGACAGCAACTACAGTCAAAGCTACTTCAACGCTTTTCCAAATCATGCACATAAGCTGATGAAAATGTAAGTCTGGTTAATTCGCTTAACTATCTCACATTATACTATGTTTAACTGTATGTGTTATTATACTTTGTGTGTTTTCACTGAATAATACTGAAACCAAATCAAGGGACTCCTAATAAGAATTTTTCAATTCTACATTAAAGTCCCAAATGCACTTGTTTTAGTAACTTTCCTGGAAACAGAATTTAAACCATTTTATTATTCCTTCCCAGTTAAGATGATGATTTCTTCAGTAACCTGAAGCTGATTATATCTCAGAGACAAACACTCTGCAATGACAGGCCAAAGCTTCCATAAGCCTTCACACAAGAGTGACTCAAATGGAGATGACTATCTGGAAAAACTTAGTGGGTTAAATTACCGCTTCTCACCGAAATAACTGCTTCATATAGTAAACGAACTACTTTCCTAACACAGCAATATTGTGCAAACACCATGCTGCCTACTCATAACTCCTCCACTTACAAAACTACTACTGTTGGAACTACTGCTGTCCATGTTTGCAGAGGCAAGTATGATTAGTTGCCCTCCTCGAGGATCACTACTGCCAGTGAGCAATGTTTCTACAGGAAACGTATAGTCCATTTTGATAAATACATACATACATGCCTGCAAAGACAGATATTTTGATGCAAGTTTCTAGCCTCCTAGGTTAAGGGGAAAGAAGTTTAAAAGAACAGATTCCTAAAAGCTCCAGAGGTACACGGCAGCAACAGGCTTCTAGAACAAGAGAAGCAAAGAAGGATAAGGCTCAACAGTCCTAACACATTTATTTTGCACTCAAACCAACACGCTTGCCGAGAAACAGAACCTAAAAACCCAAGAAACCAAAACCCAAAAAACAACCAAGCAAGACTCACAAAAAACTCCCCCCAAAACCTGTCTTCAATCAGAAGCTTCTAACCCTGCCTGAAAACCACTTGGAGATCATACAGAAAACACCTGATGATCATACAGAAAGTATCAGAACTGATTTCCAGAGACACATATCTTCTTGGATCACGCCACAGTACAGCTTCTAATGCAGTGTTTCTTTCGAAGTGCAAAGTTGACCAACAGTGAAATGTGACTTCCCTCTTTTGTGGGTATTTAAATGCGTAATTTCTAGGAACAATACCACTTATCTTATTTGGACACTCCTCACCAATTCATGTGAGATCCCCAGAAGAACAATCTCACAATCTACAACCTCTTTTTTTCCATGGATTTTTTCCTTCTGCTATCCTATTATAACTTAACAGTTATATACGTATCAGTAGTCCTCTCAAGCTACCATTTCAGCGAAAAAACAGCACAGAATAGCACACAGCCCCCAGCAGACATTTTTCCGAGCTTCGAGCACGGCGAGATGGTCGTTCCTGCACTCCGCGCCCCACGCACCAGATACTGCCGATCAGTGAATCAGATCAGGCAAACCAGAAGTACCTGTTAACGTTGTGCAGCGCCGTACAACAAGTGAGATACACGTCTTCTTGCAGAGGAACGACACAGGAACCAATCATGGAAACCTGCTACTATGCTGCCAAATGACAATAATTCTTCCACTGTCATTCATAATTCCAGTAGTGGGCACATACTCTAGAAAGCAATTCTTTGGTACTTGAATGTCACTATAGGCACAAGACAAGAAATGCATCAGGGCTGCGTACCTTAGCAGGCATACGTGTGAACTGCTCACCTTACTGACCCATTTAAAGATTCCAGATTTTTTTTGTTATAGTCCATAAAGTTACACAGAAGTATATACTGATGCACATTTTTAGTGTTTTCTGCATATACTTGATCATATCAGTAATGAACAAAGCTTAGCAAAGGCAAGTTTTATGAGCATACGAACCGCTAGCAATTATGCTGTAGAGGCAGGTCCAGTCTTTGCATTTCAGGTACTGTATGCATATAATGGGTTTTAAGCTCTAAGCCTTTTTGAGCATTTTGTTCCATTTAGCTTGTCAGCAAATGAAACCCATGTAATTCAACAGCATACCAGCGGGTAGGTACACACTGCAGCACGGTAGCTACAGAGACAACCCAGATGCTGTTTGTGAAACTGTCAGTTGCTGAACTGAGAAAACAGACAAGCCAGTAACGCTTAAGCTACAGCCTAAAACCATATATTTTTCCTTCCCAAGTTATCTTTCATAGTTAATAGCTCTATTTTGTAGTAATTTCCTAGTTAGCCTTTCACAACAACCAAGTAACTAGGGGGTTTGGCGGGTTTGTTTCTTAAAGACTGTTAATATCTTTGATTTTCAGCTATTATATTAGATGCCATTTTACACTGCATACTGTTTTGAAGAAAAGGTAAGAAAACTGAGTTATAATATTTAAATTTTAGCCTAACCTTCTGTACCAAGCAGTAACTAACACTTTACTTAATTCACAGGTTATACAAACCTTCACTTGCTAGATACTTTGGTCCTTTGAGCTTCATGCCAGAAACTAAGGATTAAATTGCTGGGTTTTTTCTCAGCATATTGACTTCTCAAGGAGATTTCTGATGCTTGAAATAACCACAACAAGAGGGGAAAGAACCCAGCACAATATAAGCTGAACATCCCATACCATGCGTGCTCTGCATCTTATAACGTTCTACCAATGGAACCAAGATGGCAAGCGAAAGGAAGGCCTTCTGCAAAGCAAGGGCCTCCGAGCAGCGTGTCAGAACGAAATTGTTTTTCTGCTTCTTTTGATGGGAGATGCTTTCAAGTCAGGAAATGAGAAACAGGTGTGCCAGAGGGCACACACACATCCATGCACCACACTGAAAAACACGCGTTTTCAATTTTCAGACATGAAAGAGACTCCTGTTGAATGGAAGGAGAAATGAAAATCCAGCTTTCTTTCTGCAAGCCATAAGCAGAGAGCTTATGGAGCTTTGACAAGCTGCCGGAGCCTGTCTAGCTATTGAAATGTACAATACCTCAACACAGTGTTGGAACTTGTTTTAAGGGAGTACAAAATGGAAACTTGCATTACTCACATTATCATTCGAGAATGGAAAAATTAATCTAGTTTACTCCACTGCCAAAGTATGACTCTTCTCTTTTCAGAAGCTAAAGATAGAAGTTACAGGTTATCTGTCACTTATTATCTATTCCATACAGCAGAGTCTGAACCTGGCCCTAAGCAGTTTCAACTTTGATATTGTTATTTTCAGATAAATAGTAGCGCCTAGAAAAGAAGTGTCGGTTAACAAGTTAAAAATCTACTATTACTGCTTTATTTCCTGAATAACTTCTAGTTACACCTAATGGAAACGCAGTGAAACCTGTATTTTAGTAAGATCTGGTTGTCATTACCAGCATCTCCAGAAAGAGCTGACTAAAAACTTGCAAGCCAACGATTTTAAAAAACAAACTACAGTACAATAAAAATATTCGGCTGGTAAGATATTGATACAGTTAGTTACACATTAAAACAAAAATTTAAATTCTGAAAACATACAAAATGCTACAGTCTAGCATAACGCACTAGGGTACTAAACTGAAGTTGCAAAATTTTAGCTTTTTATACTCCTATCAGTTGCGCCATCTTGCCTTCATACTAGCACGGGAAAATTTTGATGACCTGCTGCCAGGAAGAACACCTGCAAACAAAGTCCCGTCCAATTCCTAAAGCATCGCTCCTGGAGGGATCAGTTGAGCATATTCTTGTTGCAGGCAGAAAATTCTTAGATGATTTAACTTCCAAACTAACGAACACCTACTAAGAATATGCAAGTGGAAATTTGCCAAAAGGTTGTAACTTCCATAAATTTGGGTAGGTTTCAAAGATAACAGAAGACAAATTCAACATCCAGACAAACTGTGTCTGAAGTATCTCCTCTAAGCAAAGGTGGGAAAACAATTTCTAGACCTAAGTTTTTAATATGCATAAAATAAACTAAAATCACTCACTTTAGAAAAACTCATACAGCTTTTCTACAGACAGGAGAAAAAAAAAAGACTAAATAGTTAAAATATGTCAAATGTACGAATTCTTCACTTCCAAATAGTAGAAAATGCCAGATAACTTTAACTACGAAAAAAAGCTATTTGTTACAATTATCATGAACAAGAATAATTTCAGATGTACCTTCAAGAGAGGTTAGCATGAAGAAAAAATGTAGTTCCATTAAAGCAGATATGCATTTACATTCTTCTTTACATTTAATATATTTCAAAAAATTAATTTCAGTTAAACTGAAAAGGAAAAAGCAAACTCCTTTTCACCTAGGCCTTGAGTAGAAGCTTTGTTGCTATTGATCTCTGTATAAAAATACTACACCTTTCCTGCATCCGTGCATCACTTCTGTCATAAAATTTACAGGAAACAAGAGAGTAGCTAACTAAATGTATGTAACGATTTTCTCCCAATCGAGTGTTTAAAACATAAAAACATAGTTCAGTTTGCCACAGTCTCCACTTCACTTTATAGCCTTGCATCCATTTCAAGCCATTTGGGCAAGGTATAGCAAACAGGAACAGGACTAACAGTGTTCAGAGAAGGTGATGGTGCTGCACGGCTGGCTGCTGCCCAGGTTATGAACACACTGCTCTGTGAGCACTGGGTCTTCTGCAGGAGACTACCACTTCTAAAAAGCTAGAGCAACTTCATGCTTACAATATATTATTACATTAAGTCCAATTAAAATTTCAAGAGGCAATAAGCACTCTTCGACTGCTGCATCCATCCAGTTCTGCTTCAAATCAATCCTTCCGAAGGCAATTCAAACAACCATTCTGGTTATTTTGTGGACAAAACCCTCAGCTTTGAACGCTGCGGTACTGTGTTTAATTGACTGCTGCTTAACTCCACCATTCCCGCAAATCAGCTCTGCCTGTTGCTTCCTCTCTCTTCACACAGCCCTGCGGTGGTGGTAAGTTTGTTCAGACACCACATGCCACAGCACTGAAGCCTCTAAACAGCATCTGGACACAAAGCCTGAACTCTTGACAGAAGCATTCACTTCAGAGGTACGCACTGATCTGTCTGGAGATAGACCTCTTTCTTCCTCTACCCTCTGGTTCACGCTAACGATGACATAACTCTTCTCCATATGCAGCTGCTTCATCTGTGATGCATTAAATTACCTATTATTCCCCAAATCTTACAGGACCAGACTGATTTTGAGAGATAATACATATTTCTACAAAGAGATTAACTATATCATATCTATCTCACATAGTGGAGCTCAAACGATCTATACAGGATACAAGATTTGCATGTGAATTCCTCTGGATGTTTGGAGGCCGGTCTCAGAGGGACACAGGCCAGACAGACAACGGCACATGCCCAGGTATCAGCAGTCACTGGATTCCAGCGCAGCCATTACTGCTCTCCACACATGGGGATCACAAAGCCGAAGTCCTACATCACAAGTCAATCTACTGGCATTAAAGCTTCCTTGAAAAATATTTAGTCCACAGATTTGCACATCACTGTGGTTCCTGTTGGAAATGAGCCTTCAAGCAAGAATCTATGGTTCAGTGGCTTCCATAAGGAGAGAGGGAAATTCTGGCTGAGGGCACAGCTCAACAACCAATTTAACAAGCACAAACCATCTCTCCATAGGTGTCGTTTCCTATTCCACATTACCTGTTCCATTTTGCCAGCCAAAGCATTCATGAGGCACACAATGGACTGGAAAGAAGAACAGATATGAACAAAAAGTAAAAGTCTGAGCAGGAAAAGGCAGGGGGAGGAAGAGTGAATAAACTTACTTCCTCAATGGTAACAATTTCAAAAACAAGAGAACCCTCCTCGAGCAGGGGGCTGGACTAGATGATCTCCAGAGGTTCCTTCCAAGCTAAACAATTCTGTGATTCTTCACAATACAAAATGTGCTATTTTTCACTTCATGGAATGACGCATCATATATATGTATGTATATGCAACACAGGTTTTAAAGTATTTTAATGTAATCTCTAAAATGCCTCTATAAGAACAGAGACCACCACTTTTGACTAGAGACCTTAACAGTCAGTTCTTTAAGATCTTGGTGAATTCACCAGCGTGAGAAATTGCTAAGAGGGTCAGGCACACTCTGCTTATTTACACAGAATTCATACAGTCTCTGTATGCATTCCTAAAACATGGCTGTTATCTGTATCTGATTTTCACTCATTCAGGAATAGACTCTGGGCAGGGGAGAAGAGGAAGACATCATCCAAAGGCTTCTCTCAGACTGAACCCTCAACCACACCTCAGTTTAGGTCCATAAATCTGATATCCCTGCTGTTTTCTCAACGAAACACAACTTTGGGCTCAGCCCTCAAGCCCAATTATATTTGTTAACATGCTTAATTTTCCTGAAAGACCTTAATATATTTGAAGATTCTACTCCCTTTGCTTTAGGATTATAAACCATAACCAGGTCCCATTTAAATTCTCCCTACGATGTTACATCACTGTACCTTTCTCGTATCAAATATTCTCCTCAGATGGATTCCAGTAAAAGCTGGAGACTTTGCAGCTCTCTGGTACAGAATTTCTGCATTTTGTAAATGCAAGACCTTCTGTCTATCTTTAGAAATGCAACATCGAAAGGTTTGCTGATTTCAGGGGCTGATATACACACACAAAGCACACCACCCCTGCATGAAGAATGGGTAAGTATGCTGTCTACTACCGACTGTTGTAAAGATGTAAAAAGGAATGCAACACATTATTCTCAGTCTCCACGCATTTCCACTCAGAAGTTCCACTTACAGTTGCATTTTCAAAGCCTCCTGCGTTAGCTGTTACTGTAAATTTTATATTTATCTTTATATTTTCGAGTTAAGTTTCTCTATATCCAAAGAGAATTACTACTTTTCAACTTACCTCCCAGGAAAAACACAGTCTGTCTTACCCCAGTAGTATTACTTTTGGCACAGTTACTTGATGAATATTCACAATCATCATGAATATTCCAACTGAGGAGGAGATTCAATGTCACACTTTATATTATTCTGAATGAGAAGAATATAAACAAAGTCTTTGATTCCTATTATGTTCAGGAAAAAATAGGAAATGTTTTCTTAAAGTACAGCCAAAAAACTGACTATTGTTTCTGCTGCGGTCAGGTTTTGTTCATAAATGCTTTCCCTACAAATAATACTCATCTTCCTGTGTTTACATTCATATACCAACAATAAACATTCACTAAAGAGTACTTCCAAGTGGCCTTATGAGTGTGGTTTTGGCCTCTTCTTTTCTGGGAGGTGCGAGGGGTGCTTAAAGAGGAGGCTGTTTTGTTTGTCTGTCTGTGCACGTGCAAATGTGTGCAAACATGCATGAGCTTTTAAAGACCAAAGATTTGGCTTTTATTACGTTGACCCAAAAACCAGTTTAGCTGTTACTTACATTTATGCTAAATAAAGGCCACTGGTAATGCTCATCTCATTTAATAAGCTTTCATCTGGTCTCTACCGTCATTCTTGCACAGAATGGTGCTTGCGTTATGTTGTTAGACGTCACAGTTAAGTTTCCCCAGGTATCTTAGCTATGCCTGCAACTACAATATTCTCTGAATTTCCTGAATTTTAATACTGGTTTTGAGATAGTTCCAGAATTCCTGTAATGTTCATCCTTCAGTTGCCAATAAAGACCCACAATCATATTTCTAAAGAAATAATAATCCAGAGTTCATACATTGAAATGTCTCCAAAACTCGACATTAAAAAAAATTAGAAAGATTTTACTTGTTTACACAGAGACTGAATTTTAGATGGAGAGTTACAGAATAAATGCTGAATTTAAGACCCTTTATATTCAGAGTCATTCCTAAGTTCGACCACCTCCCCCATCCTGTCTTTACAAAGTCCTCATCTTTGGATTTCAGTTGTGCCACCCCCTCTTAACCTATAATCAATAATATAGCTTTACAATACCCTGTGTTCTATAAACCATAAAGTAACTTCTGAAAAGCCAAAAAAAAATAAAACCAAAGACTGTGTTGCTAAACAACAAGACCAAGAGACTGTTAGAGATAAGAAAATACTGTACAAAAAGTTAAGGTCATGCCCAAATAAGTTCAGAACTATGACCTTTGGCACATTCATTATAAAATCACAATAAAAATGGCCAAAAATATTTAAGAAACAACTTGCTAAAGGTGTAAGAACTAATACCGTGTCCTCCTTAAACATGCAAAAACAGGAAGCCTGCCAGCATCCACGGGGCCAACAGATGATCAAGATGTAAAAGCATGTCTTTAAATAATACATGACCATTGAAAGAAAGCTACATAAATTCGGAAATACTTTTAATGAAGTACTTCTATGGCGATGCCTTTTTTTGTTGCAAACAAAGACAGTATTGAAATATAAGTCTCAAATTGAAGCTTCAATAGAAAGGTTTTAGAAAAAAATTAATAAAAATTCAAGTATAAACCCTACTGCATTATTAACTATGTCATTCAAACTAAAACTTTTATTTTTCCAAGAAAGCTTCTACAAAGGTAAACCATCACAGAATAAGAAAAACATTCCCAGCAAAATTTAAATAACTGGGCTTCTAAGTACAAAAAGAAATGAGAAATCTTGAGAAAGTCATCCTCACCTATTACAAACAAAGATATCTCCAGCTTACAAAGTCCCAATAACACATCTCACTAGAAACTTGGATAACACAGTGGAGGTGCATTTCCCAGTCCTGTAACTTTCCCTGCAGACCTGCAAACACCCTCTATCTGAAACAGGACACCAAACTATCTGGAGCTCTGGTTTGACCCCGTGTGTCCATTCTTTTGCTCCTACCAATTCTGCATGCATTTGAATGTGCAAGAGTTTGTATTCTCTATACTTTGAATCCCTGTTCCAGAATCTCCTTTCCCCACATCAGTGGTTTTCCTCAACCTGTTCGATCTCTTGCTTATCATAGCCTCCAAAACTCAAAGACATCAGCAATTTTCTAAGTAGAGAATTAAAAGAATTTACAAACCCTGGCCCTTAAAAATTCTTGTGGGAAACTAACGTTGAAGAACATCCTTTGTCAAGACTGAATATGAAGCCTGACATGACAAACCCTCAAGGCTTGAATTTCTATTTCCAGCTATCACTAAGAAAAGTTTGAAAGTCTAAACCACCACAAATGGGAAACCTTTTATTTCCCAAAGAATCCTTAAGTTAGAATTATCTGGGGTTTTATATATTCATTCTTAATAATTTAGAGCATACTTTCGATCAAGCTTTAAGGGAATCATAGTTAAACTTTTCTCTTAATTCAAGATTTTTTTAAAAAATTCCAAATGCAATTTGATGAAACAGATATTCTATGAAGTCACTTAACAGTTAATACTAAAAGTCTACACATACATTACTCAATACGCACAGCAACTAAAGCCCAATTTTCTTCTTTCCCCACCCCACAGAGCAGAAAAAAAATTCCCCGTAGAAAAGGTTAGGATAATTTCATGCCAAATTTATCACTTAAGGACAAATTAAAATGGAAAGACATGTGAAATTAAAACAATAAAATGTTATATTGTGAAAAACACAGAAATCTAAACCAGTTGTATATTTCAGGTTTTTTATGTACATATTTTACATGCTTTTACATGTAAGTGTGTATGTCTGTAGGTAAAATGAAACATGAAAGGAATGTGCACGCGCACACGGTTTTTATTTATACATAACATGCAAGTTTCATTTGTTGCTGTTTTTGTTAAATATATGTCCACACAAAATCAATTTAGAAACCTACCAGAGGGGGGTATAAACACTATTACAAATTAAGTCTGGTCTGATTTTAGGTACAGCAAGTACCTAACACTTATCTTCTCTTAGGAAGCACTGTCAATCTTAGAGCTTTCCAAGTCAAGGCATCTCCTAGAGTTCAGGCAGTACCTTTCTTTTCTAAAAATTTCATCCAGCAATCATGTATGTTAACTTCTTATTTTCTTGCTTAGCCTTGGCGATTTCACCTTTTGAATACTTGCAGACATTTAAGAACCCAGCCTGTGATCCAGCCAAGCTGTAAGTTTAATTCTTTCAGTCTTTCCTATAATTTAACTTATCCATCCCTCTACCCTTTAATTAACTTCATGGTTCACATTGTTGGATGCTCGTATTTTAAAAAAGAATTCAGGCATCAATATATTTTAAAACTGCCCTAAACATAAATTACATTATAAAATAAAAAACATTATGAGCTCCTGAAAATGGAAAAATGAATGGTGTTGATCACAGAAGAGTCCTCGCTTCCTGTAAACATTTCTGTCTCCTTCTTTCTCACACACACAAACACGCACTTTCAAGGAAAACCAGAAGCAAGAGTTTAATTAAACACCACTAGTCTGAATTTCAAATCACTGAATAAACAGATGGCCATGCTTCATAGACCACCAGCAGTCTATTTCAATTAACTGGGATTGGTGTTAAAGTAATGTCATGGAAGCTAGAAGTTGTGAACCAAAGAAACATACATATCTATACATATATATATATATATATGAAATATACATATAATATGTACATACATTTCATATACATATATATGTGTGTGAGTGTGTGACAGTTATAAATAGCATAACATTTAAGTATTTACCATTATATAAAATTGGTACCAGCAAAAAGAAAGGAGGCTCTAATAAAAGCCATCATTAAACCCAGACATCTCCTTTAAGGGTATCAGGCTGCTTGCCGGTACTTGCATAGAGTCCAAATCCAGCTGACTTTGTAAAGAACAATTTAAAAAAATTAAATAAAGGTGTCCTTCTCAGCAATCAATCAGTCTATCTCAGCAAACAATCTCTGATATTGAACTTACACTTGCTAATTTTTATGGTCAATACTGCAATATGTAAATATATTTGCTTACATAGGTAAGCATTTATCAAACTAAAATCAATATGGTGTTCCTTGAGTACAAAGATCTTCCGACACTTCTGCATCCAGTAGGATTTTACTTTGCCTAAGTACTAAAAAGGACACTTGCTTAAGAGTGAACATCTACACAAATTTTCAACAGTGAGAGACAGACAAATACAGAGTAAATTATAAAGGTATATGACTTCAAAAGCAGCACAGGATATTTCTGATGCTCTTCAGCCTCTGTCAAATTTTAGTTCTACACTCTTTCTACCTTGCTCTCCCACTGTATCTGCAACAGGACTCTTAACTCTGCAGTATTCTTGGGATACAGTTTACATTACTTAAACCTGAACTCTGCAGCTGTTTTTCAACTCTCCCTGTACTGAATGCAGATAACTGGTCATTAGCAACCCTAATTCTTACATTACTTTCACAATTTCTGAATAAATGTTTTCCAAGACACTTATTCTAGTAGTTTGGTTTTGCCTTTTCGTCTTCCGTTTGAAAAGGAGAGAGAGAGAAAGAACAAATTCACTTAAATATTCACTTAAAATAGCAATTAAATATTTTGGAGAGAAAAATGCTGCTTGCAGCGTTTTTGTATCCAAGGGAGCCTCTTATGTTAAAGGACTCTCTAATATCTCAGTCCTTTACAGAAGGCTTCCAGTCACAGAGGCATTCTGTGTTTAACACAGTATTAGGCTTATAACAGCAATTCTTTACAGGAGGACAGGTCCCTTAATACATAACAAATAAATCTTTTCAGTGCAATACAAAATCTTTTAAACAGGATAAAAATTCACATGGTGGCTAATTTAGTAAAAAGACCAATATAAGCAATCAAGAGAGATTAATTCACGGATTTAAAGACAGTACTGACATGTATATATTTATATGTAAATAAATACGCATAGAATGTAGCTGGAAATAATGTTAATATTTTAATTCACCATTCATAGAAATGATTTATTTGGAATTTGTAAACTACTTACAGAGAAAGTGATAGCGACCTTTTGAAATATTTATAAAAGTAGTAAATACCTGAAGTACTCACAGCAGTGGAGTAAGGGGTATGAGCTCCTGTATTTTCAGCCCAGCAGCCACAACCATAAAGAGCTGCCTAAGAAAAGAAGTGCATCTTTCATAAATTTAAGTATACAAGGGTTTTAGTTTGTTCCCTTCCCTTAGAAAAACCAAACAAACCAAAACAAACAAAAAAAGCCTCCAACCCATCACCAACAAACTCCAAACCAACAAAAAAAAGAAACCCAAGAAAAATCCAAGTATTAACACAAAAGACAAAAAAAATCGTAACATTGGAAATTGCAAAATTGGAATACCAATCCATTTTGCTACATCTTCATTTGCTACTATTCTTCAGAACTGACTGATTGTAATAGATGTATGATATCCTAAATCTAACTTTACAGAAAATGAGGGTACGGTTATCAAAAGGCAAAATAATTCCAGCTGTTCCCTTGTATAAAGTCCTTTTCACTCTGCTANGCAAACCAAAACAAACAAAAAAAGCCCCCAACCCAACACATCACCAACAAACTCCAAACCAACAAAAAAAAGAAACCCAAGAAAAATCCAAGTATTAACACAAAAGACAAAAAAAATCGTAACATTGGAAATTGCAAAATTGCAATACCAATCCATTTTGCTACATCTTCATTTGCTACTATTCTTCAGAACTGACTGATTGTAATAGATGTATGATATCCTAAATCTAACTTTACAGAAAATGAGGGTACGGTTATCAAAAGGCAAAATAATTCCAGCTGTTCCCTTGTATAAAGTCCTTTTCACTCTGCTATTCCTAAAGAAAATCTTAAATACATTTCACTGCTTCTAGGACAGTGACAACAGTAAACCAAAAATACAGCTGTACAGCAATGGAGTATGACATTTCTAATGTACCCTAAAATTCCCTCACCTAATAACAATAAGGAATGCCCATACCTGATGTGTTCTTTTAATACCTTTGTCACTTCCACCAATTCGCAAGATCATTTAAAAATTAATTAGGACAGCTTCCCTAAATACTGATGAAAATCTTATTTAAAAACACCCTAAGTATTTTAAGAGACTATTTGTGGTATTAAGGAAGTTTTTAGCCCAAGAAATTAACTTATTAATAGCTCTGGAAAAAGGTAACTAACTATAGAACAACTTCTTACCTATCAGTGTTTTATAACACTGATGCAGGACACTAAAAACAAAACTTGCATTCCAACGCAGTGATAATGCCTTCAGAGTTTAATGGGAAGGAAGGGAGAACATTAATTTGCTATCACAGCTCTTGCTTAATATCACAATTGCTTGTGACAGTGAACAGTCACTCCCAACTGAAAAGGCGTAATCACCTGACCAACTCTTCCAGGATGCTTTAGTGCTAAACCTCCACTGGAGACAGCAGCAGCAACATTTCCTTCTTGGTCAACAACAACTGCACCAACTGTATCCAATGTTCCTGAGTCATTCTCCTGCAGGACACACAAACAGAAACAACTACTAAACAACTACTAAAAATAGTATATTAAAGTCAGATTATACTTAGCAGTGTGCAAACTAACGTGCACAAACCCAAGTGACAGGCTGATCAACAAAACAGATGAGCTATTCATGCATATTGCACCAATTGTGCTGCCATAAATCTTCCCAAAATGCTCTCTTGCCTCAGACAGGACCTGAAGAAAACTTCTCTGGAAACAAGAACGTAATAAACATCTCGGAACTCATCCAATGCTTAGATTACCTGTTTTTACTCACAAAAGTGCCAAAAATGCTGTTTTCTTAGTTGTGTGCACTTGCCACTAAGAAATGATTCAGCAACTCAGGCCAAAGATGCCATAGCAAAAGGCCTTTCCCAAAAGCTTTGAGACAGCATTTGCAGGGGCTCTGATATTTAAAGCTACATAAGGGTCAAAAAAAAATATTAAAAATCCACAAGAAGCAGCTTACCATGTAAAAAGAAAATTCTGATATTCTGAACAAGACAATAAATAGAAGCCTTGAGAAGACATCTCAGCCAGGACAGATTCTTTCTCCCATACTCAGTAATCTTTAGTGGCTTCCTGGACAAATCACCCCTTGCTCCCTCTGGGTCACTAGGAAAACCTCCCTACTTCTATTACTTCTGAGGCTGATCTGCTCCCCTAAGAGCAGGAGTCTTTCAGCATTCATTCCCGACACAAGCTCTTTGCCTACTGTCTCACAAACACTTAAGCTATCTCACCTTGGATCTTTCCGTCCTTCCACCCTTCCTTAATACGCCACGTTCAGTCACTCTAAGACAGAGTAGTTTTTCCCCTCTGTGCCTAGGTTTGCCCTAGATTCCCTTCTCTGCACAACCCAGGGCAAGGCACCCTGACTTCATGCCTAATCACACGCTTTTGATGGGACACAGCATACAGTGTACATAAAATAAAATGAATAAACAAAACCGATACATTATCCACCACATACTCCAAAGACGAACGCTGCTGTTGCACAAGCTCTCGAGGCTTTAGCTGATCAATCTCTCCTGTAGAAAAACCTACCTGCATTAAAAATATCCTATATAAACATACCCAAGCAAATAATCCCAAAGGATATTAAGCTATTCAATGTAAATGCCTATTTTCTGGGCTAGGATCCAGAGGGAGAAAGAAAATAAACAAAAATCCAAAACTCACGCTCAACTATTCAACCACAAATTATCAAGCTGCCATCAAGAATTAAAATTTCCTTGGCATATGTCACTCATCAAGCAGAATTCTTAGGAGACCCGTGCTGATGATACTCTGGCCACCTTTAAGACATAACACTTCAGTTAAGACTGTGCCAGTCTTAAAAGGAAAAACATGCAACACAGCACTACAGTGTTCTACAGTATTTGTCAAGCAACTGGAACTCCTAAGCAGGGGTGTCATCCTTGGTTTTTACTCAGAGTAACAGTGAGTTTCTTCTCTTCACCTACACCTAGATCTTCCTGAACAAGTTCTACACTCAGAAGCTGGCACTAACCATATTCAATATTAAAATGAACAGATGGATGGTCTAACAGCAAAGCAGAGTGACTGCTCAGAAAAAGACAGGTGAATAATTATAGATCTAGGGTCTCAACTGGCATTAGGAAGAAAAGTAAGTTGAAAAGCAGAGGAAGGTAAAAACAAGGATCAGAGAAGGTAGGAGAAGGAGAGGCAGAAGGAATTTTGAGGACTGGCGCAAAGGGAATAAGAAAAGAGCAAGTTCCCTTCCAAGTTGTAAAGACAAAAGAAAATTATGGAACCCTTCTTTAACATCTCATGGGCAAATGTATTTCACATCTTCCAGGACTGCCAGCCACAACCCAATTCAAGTATTATTAACCTAGTTAGAACAATAATATTCAGTCGATCGAAAAGAACTTAAGCAGCAGAGCAGGCTGCTCACTGGAGGTGCAGACTCCCATCCTTGGGGATTTTCAAGATGAGACTGGATAAAGCTCTTCCCAACACGAATTTTCCTATGATCTTATGATTTCTATACAGATGAGAACTACTAATATGATGCAGGTTTTGCTGTCCAGCACCTGACCCCTTTTATCAAAGTAAATCACACCCACAACAAAAAACTTGATTAGTAGACAACTACAGATATGAAAATCAAGCCCATCAAAGTTAGGAAATGCCAGAATTAAGGCCACCAGTGTAATCTTAATTCATATTAAATCAAGCACTTGAGGCTCCCATAGTGAACAGAAATACATTTTAGAAGGATGAGGCACAGTACGGATCGGTATGTTTTCCGTATCATCTGACAGCAAAGAAAAAATGTTTGCAGCCTTCTTTGCAGCATCTGTAAAACTATTTGCTCAATTTGCCATCCACCTTCCTCTTTAGCTCTCACACGCGTAAAATATTTGACTTCAGTAGCTACGTTACTAATGCCTTTTTTTAAAAGATTTTTTAAAAAGATCTTTTTTAAAAAGATATCTTGATTTTAATCAAAAAACCACAAGCATTTACAAGTATATGTTGCATGGAAACTTTCTTCACCTATTCACCCTTTCCTATTTGCTGTCAATTCAGTGGTATAGTTTGCTTGCTCTGGCTTATCTTATTTCTAGATGGGGCAACCTAGGAGATTGGAAGCCTTTTCTAAGGGAAGCACTATTTTTAACTGAGCCCACACAACCTTCTGAAGGGAATCTGTATCACTGAAGCTAAGGAATTCCATATTTTCCTTCTCAGGAAAATAAGTTTGGGTTTTTTTTGTGATGGGAAAAACAATCACTGCTGATGCTATGTTCATCCTTACTCAACAAACTGAAAACCAGTGACAATCAGTTCTATTCCGTATGCAATGGGGAAAGTATGTTGTCTGATCTATTCTAGATCTATTTTCCTGTTTGCTCCCACTTCAACATTACTGACTTCACACACAAAAAAGGGACACCATGAATCAATTCTGTAGTTTAGTACTTATAGTCAGAAGACTGAAAGTCTTCTGACTCGACAACTGACAACTTTACAGACGACCCTATGATTTCTAAACCAGTAAAGGAAGAGCTCATCACAATTTAACAAAGGGACTTCCTGTACTTCCCCATACAAGGCGGCATTATGCACCTGAGGAGTTCCAGGAAGAATGCACCTGGTGAGAAGACTTTCAATGTCACCCATTTTATCTCTTCAAACAATATGAATGTTGAAAAATACAAGATCCCGTCAAGATAGTATCAAGACAATCAAAAGAATTACGTTAAACACTACAATTCATGAAGTCTAAAATAAGTCCAAATTCTATACGGGACGAGCAGGGACTAAATGAGATCCAGCTTGCGTGCCCTTATCTTTGTATGTATTTGATTCATTAATTTAGCACCTTAGACTTAAAAATTTTGCAAGTTCCAAAGGAAACTTGATTATTACTTGGTGGTACCTGCTAACAAATTCCGTATCTGACTTCAGCTCATACTTTATAGTAACACATCCATTGCAAAAGCAGTTTGGGGGTTTTAACAATGTAGTACTGCAACCTAAAAATAATCTATTATGTAGTTAATATTTTAAACGGAAACAACGAAGTCAATGTGAAAAGCAAGACCTCACATTACTTAACTTAATGTGCACCTTGGAACAGGAACAGAAGTTAATTTCATGAAATCATGGACCAAATATTCAAACTGAGGTAAGAACATGCACAGACAGCAGGAAGATGCTCATCTGCACAAATGCTGAGTTTTATCAAGTATTTCAGAAATCTCACCCTTCCCTTCTTCTGCACATAAAAAACCCCATAACTAGTCATCATTTTACAAGCCCCTAAGGAAGGAATTAAGTTTAGCAGAGCTCTACCCAGTGCCCGCTGCAAGGTATCTACACACAGGGCCTTCTCCCTCTAGACTTGAGATTGTTCTCAAATTCCATGAAAAGTAATTACCATTAAATCTCATCTCTGAGTCTCATAACTGACAAAATCCAAAATGAAACAGAATGAAGCAATTAACATCTATAAGCTATTACCCAACTATCCACACAAATAAATAAGATTTGATATTTTATGACAATTAAATCAAGTAGATTCCCTTAAAAATACATTTTTTTTACAGTATCCTCCTATTCAAAATAGAAAAGGGCAACACACAAATCTTCCTACGTTGGCCCTTTACAGATCAAGGGGGAACAGAGAGAAGCACAATAGTGGACACCGTTACCTAGAAAATAATATATCAAAGAATATATTTTGGTCTTTTAAAATCTCAGATTTAAGGTGTTCTTGATGGAGTACTTCTGTTGATTACAGCAGTATTTAACAAGGTGAGAGGGATTCTTTAAAGAAACAGCTTATATATAAAAGTATTTTAAACAAATACTTATAAACCCATCTAAGTCAAGGGAAAACGTCACTATTCTGTAAGCCCTGGAACCAATTCATACATACCAATTTCTAGAAACGTTTCCCTCCGGGGCAATCTTGACAGACTATGTATGATTGGTGCAACATACACGTTTGAAAAGGGGCAGTTACGATCTAATCATACAAAGCTTGATAAACAACCCTAGCCTTTCCAGTTTAATAGTTGTTTGGTACGTAAACAGAACATTTTGTCTGACCTCCATCTTCAAGATGAGGGAATTATTTCATACTGTATCCCACAGATGAGTTTTTGTTTTGTTTTTAACTGGAATGGATGAAAAGTATTTAGATTTCTTTTCCCATATTAAACGGATTTTGAAGTATTCTTTTGAAGCCTAAAAAGTATAATTATCATCAAAGACTATTTCAACATGGATGTGGGACAGAAAATTTATTCCTTTTTTAAGGAAAAGGAAATGCATAAAATTCAAATTCCTGATCAAACTGCAAGAATAAATAAGACAGACACTAGGATTGCCATAGCTGACTGCTACACTTACAATTACCTTCACACAGCCATAAAAAACTTGATTTGAGGAAAAAGTTACGTGATTACAGTTCACCATATATAACGGCAAAGATGCATATTGCTATGCAGTCACTCTGTTGCTCACCCAAAGAGTTCAAGCTGGAACCGGCTAAAAGTTCACATGGTGCATTCAAGTTGATCAATGACAAAATCACAATGCACAAAATACTTAAAAGAATGTTTTTCTGTTGAACAAAGACAGCCATATCTTTCTTTCTAAAACACATTCATTCAGTGTTATTGTCCAATACAGCAGCTGAAGAATACAAAACTGCTAATTGCATACATGTAATTCAAACTGTTGTACACATACTTGAGTACATATGTTAAACTAGATAAAACCCAAATCAGCTTTAATAAGCCTCAAACTAAATAATGTGATTTATGGAGTTAAATAACTAGCCTTTAAAAAAACCTAACTTATAAACACTAACCTATAAAAAAATTCATGTGTACTAGAAATTCTTAGTGCCACTTATTCAAGTCAAAGAAAGAACAACTCCTCTTACAAGTAACTTCAGCATAGGTGTAAAAAAAGTTTGTAATAGCAAAACACAAATTAAAAATAGGGCTTTTGGCCAAACTTTACTAAGCTGTTTTCAATGACAATTTCCTCTGGCAAAAGACAGGTTAACAGTAAGATGACAAACATTTACTTCAGGTGCTTGAGGTGAGAAGTTCAGAATAGCATCGGGCTGAATTAACACATCGGTAGCCAGTCCCCCTATGAATATGTTTACTTAATTCACACACAAACAAAAATTACTTCTTAACTATGTAAGTCAATATATAAGTCACTACAACTTAAAAAAATCAGACTCAGTTTTCACACTTTCAAAATTTGGTGAAATTCTATTAATAGATCTTCCTGTGTGTAATTGCATAAGCCTCTACAAATCCTACATTGGGTAAACTGAAAAATACAGCAAGGAGAACATTCTATTTACTCAGAAAATAAAAGCCCTTTAGTAAGTTACACTGCCTGTTTTTTCTATACAATCTTAATTAAATTTCAACAGCCTCTCATTCTTTTTGAGCTTGGTATAATTTAACTTCTATTGAAAAGTAATTTTTAAAACTGCATGTTGATTTTTAGCTGGTGAAAGTTCATCAGAAGCTAAAACTTCCAGGTAATTTCAGCATTTTTCGGTCTGCAATACTATCTCTTCACATAGGCCTTCTAGTTATGATTTCCATTCAACTCCAACTTTTTTAACATCCTTTCTACTTTGCTCTTCTCCCAACTTCTAAAATTTCATAGACAAAAAAATGACCAGAACTTATAACACCTGTGCAGTACTGGCAACAGAGGCACATAAGCTAAGCTGCAGCACAGGCTTGAAGCAGGTGAGTCAAACTAGACAATGAAACAGCTATCAAGTCCTGCTGAAAGGCACAGGTCAGCAGGTCCAGAGAAGCACAGCAAATAAAAAAAAAAAAATAAATGAGCATTTATCAATTGAAGCTTAACATCCACAACAAGATTAACTTTTAAATATTTAAGTATTTCAAAGGTTTTATAACAACTATTTTTAAACCTTTTATGAGAGCTCAGCTTTGACAGTATGAGTTTTGGGATGACAAATCATGTTCCTCGTGCTTGCTAAATGACCCTTTTCTAATAGCTTAGAGAGAATTATTCTACTTTTTTTTTTTTAATTTGCTCTTGTAGAATTAGATTTTTCATTTCTACTTCATTCTGAAAACTTACACTTCCTGTAAGGCTGCAATTATCTTACAGTCTGTGGATAACACAAGCAGTCCACATTGTTAGCATGGTTTGCTTTTCATCCCCCCCTCTATGGACAGGATGCGCCCAGAAAGTTGACAAAACCGGTGTGGTATGTTACTGGATTACTTACCGGTGAGTAGAGCTCTATTTGATCACCTCCTTTACCTACCATCACTGGCCTTTGGGTCTCCCACAAGCGCTGCACATGACTCTGGAGCCCTTGAAATTTCAAATTGCAGGTCGGTAAGCTCATGCATTGGCATATGTTTCAAGCATTGACTTGCCCCTTATTACATGAACATCGTATACTGTACAGAGACCCCTCCTCCCTCAGTTACATTTTAACACCGTTAGTTTCACAAGGAGATATGTGAAGTTCTGCAAACAGGAAAAATTCAAAAATGAGTAACTAACTTTCCCCCCCTTCCCTATCCTTCCTTTATTTACAGGTCTTATCTCCTTGAAAACCGAAAAAATAGCACCCTGCTAGGGCAAACTTCTTACCTAGGAGCACAGAAGAAAAATGCCTACCTAATTTATCACTGGTTTTTGCACTTGCACAGACTACAGAGAATAAACTTTGTTGCTAATGCTGTGATTTATACGTTATTTATATCAACATATGCAACTACATAAGGCAGTGGTCAGCCAGCTTACCAAAGCAAAGAGAAATGGCCAATCCAAAAGGCCACAGGTCCCAAATAAAGCATAGGCATTTAATTTAATGAGCTATACTTTGATAATCAACCGTAAACACAAATAATGTGATCGACATTCTCAAATGGTAACAAAGGCTCTAAATTCAAAATAAGAGTGAGGGGAAGAAAGAGAATCCTAATAGTTTTGTAGTACAAGTAATATGGGCCAGGTCAATGCTAGATGCATGCACAGATGCACATGTTTACCTACCTGATATTTCAAATTTCACCAATTCCAGCTCCATAATGCAGTGCGCTCAGGAAACATTAAAAAGTGGGAAACAGTGACAGAGATCCCAAGCTAAAGAAAACGTTTCAGTAAACAATTATCTGTTTGTGTCTACATTTATCATATTTCCAGTTCAAAACAAGCAAAATGTTTTTCACAGCACAAATACAACACGAAGTGACTGTTTCGTTTTCAAACAGCGAGGCAGAAAGTTTTAACTGTGCTAAGTTATTAATTATATCATCTAAACATCAGGATGGTCAAGAAGAGGCTTTTGATGCTACATTAGTCTCATCATATACAGCATTAAATTTATTAGCAATCAGCTGTAAGTTTCGGATGACAGAACAAAATTTTAAACAGAAACTAACCTTTTCATTTGATTGTCTTCTTTTCTTTAGTTGAATGAGATCTGTTTCCACTTTTTCGGCCAATTCCAGCTTCCTCTTGTTCCTCTTAAAAGCTGCTAAACTAAACCCTATAAAAATAGTTCAAAAGCATTTAACTAAGTAAAATTTACTTAGTTTAAACAAATATTTATAAGTTGACATTTTGGAGGTCTTGTCCCCCACATTTTTACTGATGCTAAAAGCATAAATAAAAAAACCAACAACTAAGCATTTCAGTTTCAGTACAAGATGTTTACATCTTTTCCTAAGTGGAAAAAGTTCTACTATCGTTCAGCAACAGTGATGGGTAGAATATCTAGTAGAAACAAGTCGCTGAACACATATGGAAGCTATGTAGGTCTAAATATCTCTCTGTTTGGCAAAGAAGCAACACTGCACAGAATAGAATAGAGTAAGTGGCTTGTGTTAAAATTATTGTTTTTGACTGCTGACAAGTAAATAGATACCATATGAGATCATTCTGATATCCATAAAATTAGACTACTATTTTATTACCTTAATTGCATATCTGTATGTTTACCCATATATTTAAAGCCACACAATAAGTCTAGCAATACTTTCATGTTCCATAATCCAACATAGTCTAAAGACCACCTAGGTCTTGAAAAGACAAACATATATTTTCCATATCTAAATCCCACACGCAGAAAGGAAGTGTTCTCTAAAGTAGAGTAAAAAAAATATTGTTGTACTTTAGAGAGCAAAATGACACATTCCCATTTTAGAAGCTTCAGTTCACAAAGAAAATTGCAGGTATTGACATAATTTAGTTTAAATTAGTTTTGACCTAATATTATCCACAGATTGTCTTAACAGCCCCTTGGAAATGTAGAGAAAAGAAGATGAGAGATGCGTTTTGTCACTTGTTTAGTCATGCAAAACCAAGATATTAGGAGGGCAGAGGTATACATAGGTTAAGTTACAAATTCTACGGAAGTTAAAAAGCACAGGTTTCCTGTTTAATCTATAAGCCTTTAAAAATGTCATTTTAAATGAAATTCCGAATATAGCTACATCACTATTATTCAAAAGTCTAGAACAGCTGCAAGAACAGTCGATGAATAAAATCAGTATTGCAGAGCCAAAAGAACACAAAGCTTTCATTTACAATCCTCACAAAGTACACTGACAGTGAGCACTTTACTTCTTTGAAACTTCCCCATGCAGGTGCCAAAATCACGTAGTGAACTCTCCTTTAAACCTGTTTTTAAGTACATAAAACTAGACCTTAAACTACCACAGTTAATTCAAGTATATAGCCTAAAAGTAATGAGAAAGCTGGCATTTCTCTCCTAAAACCTAATGAATATCAGTTTCTTAAAAGTGTAAACACATATTAATCTGCCATCACCAAGAAAGGAACTCAGTCTACCATATTAGCTGACTAGTGCAGCTACTTTGGACAACACATTTCTGTGTTTGAAATGAAGTCCAAGAGGTAAAAAACAAACACTTGATAAGGGGGAGCAGGCAAAAGATCATTTTAGTCTAGTACTATTTGGGGATGGGGAGGAACAAACAAAACACCCACACATATCCAGAATTCGTGTGTCCCAAAATAAACCAAGCCAGCACATTGTTTTTAACAGAATTTTTAAACAGCGGAACTTGTAAGTTGACTTGACTTCGATAAATACAGCAATACCTATGGGCAGAACCACAATATGGATGACTAAGAATGATGCCTGGCCTTGCTACTCACCTAAAGTAGGTATTACACGGGGATAAATATGCCTAAGCTTGCTACCTACTGCTGCCGCTGCCTCCCAATTAAAAAAAAAGCTGTGTACCTAGAGAAGCAAGATAAATACGAGAGTGCAGGCGCTCATACACGAAAACTTGAACACAAGAAGTTTTGCTCGTACTCCAGAATTACTGCTAGTGGTGCCCTGAAACCTTCTGCAATATTTGCATTTCACCAGTTCAAATATATGCACAAAAATCACATCAAAACTAGAAGACACAGGGGATAGTTCCAAGCTGCCCTACCAGCTACACAGAATGCTGCTATACGGCCTCTCAGCATCATCACTCCAAGTATACCTTGGTTGCTATTTATCCTGCCTTTTTTTCCGCTACATATGAAATTCTCCAAGCTTAAGAAAAATATTTCATTCACTTAAGTATTCGGTTTCTAGCTAAGCAATTAAACAATTTTCAGAGTTTAACTTGTGCTTTAAGGTTCTATTTGTCTTTTCAAAATAAGAAAAAAACTAAAAACTTGCTTTGAAGGATCTAACTGTTCACGGTAACTTCTTATCTGAATTGTTAATTCAAAGTGGTAACAGTAAGCTAGGAAATATATTAACAAAGAAGCATATGTTTTACTAGGCAATAAGAAACACTATGTACAGAACTAGGCTAGCAAAGTACCACCTTGTCCATGGTTACACAATGGGTTAATCTATCCTACAAACCAGTAATTCCAGCTAACAAAAAACTGTGCTTAGTCCCCATGTGTCAGAAATTTCTCAGTTCTCGGGTACCCCAACTACCATTCAGCTGTGTGCTGGGGTAAAGACTTGTCATGTATTTTCTCTGTATTGCTTGCCTTTGCTCATGTCATATGTGGGAGAAATGGTGCAGTGCATCAAGGACTCTTTTACTGAATGATGAGATACCCAGAGCCCCACGAGATGCTATGGCATGCATTTTTGCATTTCTTAGATCACGACAGATTAAAGTTTTCTAGTAACATGCAACGACGTATGTTGGAAGGGATCTCAGGAGGTCATGTAGTCCAACCACCTAGGAAAAGCAAGTCCAATTCAAAAGAGCTGCACAGGAACCTGACAAGCTTTGAATATCTGCAAGGATAGAGATTTCACAGCTCTGGGCTGCTGTTCCAACATTTGATCAACCTCATGCCAAAAAAAAAAAAATTTTTTTTTTAATTAGTCAATACGTCACATATTCTAATTTATGTCAGTCCTCTATGATCCTATCCCTGTGCAACACACACCACCAGAACTCAGTAATATATACCACTATTCTGTGTTTGTGCATTTAGGTTAAGGCAGCTAGCATGTTTGCCTACTAAAATACACAAGCTTTCCCAACTTCCTCCATCACAGTATCTACAAAATTCAATCATCACCTCTTATTTGTGACAGATACTGCGACATTTGTCATACTGGAAAGTTCACACTGTTACACTAGATACAGAAATTAGAGCCGTGTCACTCATGATTCTGCACTTCTGGATAGACATGAGTTTTGATCAGAAACATCTGATGGTCTTTCGGTGGTGGGGCAGCAGGGGTATTGTTTTGGTGAAGTTCTTTTTCCGGGGTGGAGGCTAGTTATTTTAATATTATGGCTCCCTTCCCAGAGTTACTTATGAGTTGGAGGCCTGTGACCAGCGGTGGTCCCCAAGGGTCCAGCCCTGTTCAATGTATTCATCAAAGACCTGGATGAAGGGACAGAGTGTACCCTCAGCAAGTTTGCTGACGATACAAAGCTGGGGGGAGCGGCTGACTCACCGGAAGGCTGTGCTGCCATTCAGCGTGACCTGGACAGGCTGGAGAGCTGGGCGGAGAGGAATCTGATGAAGTTCAACAAGGGCAAGTTCAACAAGGTCCTGCACCTGGGGAGGAACAACCCCATGCGCCAGTACAGGCTGGGGGCTGACCTGCTGGAGAGCAGCTCTGTGGAGAAGGACCTGGGAGTGCTGGGGGACAACAGGCTCACCATGAGCCAGCAGTGTGCCCTTGCGGCCAGGAAGGCCAATGCCATCCTGGGGTGCATTAAGAAGAGTGTGGCCAGCAGGTCGAGGGAGGCGATCCTGCTCCTCTACTCTGCCCTGGGGAGGCCACAGCTGGAGTGCTGTGTCCAGTTCTGGGCTCCCCAGTTCAAAAGAGACAGGAAACGACTGGAGAGAGTCCAGCGGAGGGCTACAAAGATGATGAGGGGACTGGAGCATCTCTCTTATCAGGAGAGGCTGAGAGACCTGGGTCTGTTCAGCCTGGAGAAGAGAAGGCTGAGAGGGGATCTCATCAATGCTCATAAATATCTAAAGGACGAGTGTCAAGAAGATGGGGCCAGGCTCTTTTCAATGGTGCCCAGCAACGGGACAAGGGGCAATGGGCACAAACTGGAACACAGGCAGTTTCCATCTGAACAAGAGGAAAAACTTCTTTACCGTGAGGGTGACAGAGCCCTGGCACAGGCTGCCCAGGGAGGCTGTGGAGTCTCCCTCTCTGGAGAGATTCAAAACCCGCCTGGACACATTCCTGTGCACCCTGCTATGGGGGCACCTGCTTCAGCAGGGGTTTGGACTGGGTGATCTCCAGAGGGCCCTGCCAACCCTTACCATTCTGTGACTCTGTGAATGAATGTATTGATTCAATAACTCCTAAGTTTTATTCAGTTTATCATGAAATGTCATACCTATCCACACCTTAAGTGAAAGAAAGTCTATTCAGACTTTCCCTAGAGTGGAAATTCTTGCACTTAGGCTACATTCAACCTCAGAATAGTTACTAGGATTACCTTTCATCTGAAAGTTGAAGATTTTGTTTTAGCAATGACTGATGAGTAATCGCCCTTCATTATTTAGGGAAAATAATTATTATCAGTGATTATCAATTCCTCTTAGCAGGATAAAACAGCTAACACCTCTAAAGTGAGCAAAGAATTGTGAAATAAAGGACCAGTTTGTAAAACAAAACCTAGCAACGTCCCTTTTTTCCTTTGACATAGATTTATACCCAACTTCAGATGATCAGTAAAAAATAAAATGTCTTGAATCTTAAGTTTGATCCCTGCCCTGCCCCCCCCTCCCGAAATAATGGAATAAAGACTAATAGCAAGTGAAAGGCCCGCCTGCCCTCGGTTTATTCCTGCCTTTGCGATGTTCTATCTAGGTAAAACCACTATAAATGCCATTAAAGTGGTTAGTACTCCAGTTTCTTTGCCTTGGTCTACAAGTGACAAAAGAATCTAGAAAATACAAGTGAGCTTCACACTAAACAAATGAAAGATTAAATTAAAGTTTTCTGAAAACATCCTGAACATTTCTGAAAACAAGTTTGGTCCTTGTCAAAGAATATACTACGGGATTTTAAGCTCAATAAAACATCTTATGAAGTAAAAAAAAAAAAACTGGAATCAAATGTGCTTGACTAATGACGCACGCAATAATGTGAAAAAATAGCCCACTGAAAATTTTTTTTTAAAATAAGCACTATGCACAGAAGGAAAATGCCTACACACAGTTTAAGTTCATAATTGATATTTAACCTAAAACAAAAAGTCAACTCTGTGGTGCAAAGATGCTAAGAAATTTCATTTGTCCTAAACAACAGTACAAAAACCACTCTCACGCTCTCCAACAAGACAGCATATTCCAAGCTTGAGAAGAGGAAAAGGACACAACACAGTGGTGAAGACAGGCATGTTTTCCTGAAACAAATGCAATATAGCTACATCAGCCTGCTGCTGCCTGGGCCAAGTATAAAGGGAAGCAAGAGAAGTACAGCTTATTGACTGGTGAGGGGAAGAAGCTAAAAAAAGAGAGGTAAGGGACTAGGGGGAATTTTAGTTTGAACAATTCTTGGATCACAGCTCAAAGGTGGTCTTGTTGTATCTATGTAAACGTATTTAGTACAACATGCTTGGATTTTGCTCAAGAATTTAAAAATTTAGATGAAAATCAAGTATGTGCTTTCAGATAAAAGTCCTTGACAACTACTACCCTACATTGTAACAGCCGGTACGCTTAAACTAATTCTTGAAAGAGCTGCATCTCAGAAGCCACAGAGTACAACCAGCCATTCTGGTTTGTTTTCTCATTTATGTACATACTGTCATAAATAAAACTACTTCAGAGCTGCTGGGAGAGGAAGAAAAAAAAAGAACAAGAAAACACCACAGCTTTACAAAATGATTGCCTGTTAGCGTTTAAACACCGTGCTCGGGCCTCATCCACATTAAAGACATGTAACGACTGACAACAGAAGCGTATCAGAACTACAATGTTAATAAAAGCTCAGGACTTCAGTCTCACATTTACAGTACTTACGATGTGTCCCTGCAATGCAGCATGGGATGCCTCTTCAAGAATGAATAATCTTGAAGGACCTGAAAACATCTTTCCCAGTCCACCACATTCTCCTTTCAACCCCACAAGGTACCAACAGGAGCTACCCATACATACTCTGTGCTTAAATGCACTGCATTTTGGGTCTAACTGTGCTAGATGGCGGAAGCAGTGGGTGGAATACTTGGTCACGGCAGAGTTGTAGAATTTGAGACAAGTGTAGGGGTTTGCCGTGGTGAAGGCTCAGCAGCTGAGCACAAAACACGTGGAAGTAGCTCCTGCTCAATTCCACTTGCCTGCATGAGAGGTTGGTATTAGTGGACGTGGTGTCAAAATGTGTGCTTGATAATATGATGTATTATCTACAAATGCAGAAGAAAAATCTCACAGGCACATCCTGCTCAAATTTAAGACTGTTACAGATTCTCCCATTTTCCAAAGGTTCCAGTGTTACTGGTTACCCTGATGAGAAAGGACAACAAGACCTTCATTACATAATTCATTAGCACAAGATCCATCTCCTACATTATCATGGCTAGGCAATAAATACAGCTTTTATACAGTCTTTGTACATCATTATCACTACTTTACAGAAAGAGATGAGAAAGTAATTTCAGTAAGCAGGTCAGGGAAGAGAAAGAAACAGAGCATTGGTCTCTGAGTCAGTTCAGAGATGTCACCTGTGTGCCATCTGTTTGCCACAAAACTTCCACATCATTTACTCATCTCTTCTACTAATGCTGTTGGCACTCTGGCAGTCTTATCATTCCCATAACACCTTTTACCATTATAATACGTACAAGTAAAAATTTAACCGAAAATCTGGACAGTTCTATTATATAATGATACAGCAATTCAGTAAATGAAAGACAAGTGTATTCTACATAGCTTTTCTCAGTCACCTTTCACAGCCCATTAGAAATGATTCAGAGAACAGAGGTAAGAGAAAAATTATTAGAGAGAAAATTAGAATTGTCCTATTCATGAACTCCTTGAAACTACAGAACTGTACGTATAAAAATACTGTACGTATAAAAATACATACTGTATGTCTACATACAGAACAAAATGCAAGACTAAAGGCACTTTTTTTTTTCCTTTTAATAATGATAAAATGCATACATTTCTACTTGTTAATTCTAGGTCTGTGTACTTTAAGTAAGCCTGTAGCTGTCAGGCTGTTTATTATAGCACACTAACATTTCTTGTCCAAAGTTAACGCAAAAAGTTTTTTAGTAAAAAGCCCAATTCCCCTGTTTTTATAAGCCACATCTATTGCCCTACATATTTTCAGGCTACGTAAAAAAATACATAAGAGAACAATGAAGTTTTCAAATAAAAGTTAACAAATACAAATTTCTAACACCACTAAATCACAAGTCAAGTTCAGGACAACACTCAAACCTTCCTATTTACAGTGATGGAACAGCAAGCTGGGAACACAAACATAAACTCCCATGTTTCTATTACAGCCATAACAAATTATTTTGCAACAAAACATTATGCAACCTAGGACTGTTCAGTAACCCTTGTTTAAAAGCAAACTGTAAATTGAAAATACTGAGAAAAGTCACAGAATATTTTTAAATCTTTGGAGGGCAGATCGAGCTCTGACCAATCATATAGCACCCCCTGGCAGACAGTTCTTACAGTCAACTGAAAGAACCAGAATGAAGAAGATCATACATTTTACCTTTCTATTCCATATTAAAAGAGAATGCAGCTATTGAAGGGAAGTAAAATAAAAAGGAATATACTAGCAAATTAGTTAACCCACAGGAATTAAAATGATCCAGTGAAGAACTCTGTTGAGCGGTTGCTAAAATTAATGGCACAAATGAAAACAGACAGACGAAAATAGATTTCATTTTAACAAAGCTATTTTAAATAACGAATTAACACCACTTATGCTTGTGTTGGGACCAAAGATTACTAGTGCTACATCCCATGTTGCCATACTTTGACAGAGGCAGCAACATGAATGGCGAAAAAAACCCAAACGCAATCCGCATCAAATGCATATAAAAAATAACCTATCTTTCTCAGAGCACTACTATACAGATCTGTTTTTTGTAACAAGAACTAAGGGTAAACTGTCGCTGGACATACCATTTCTTCCAACTTCCTGGAAGAAATATCCTTTTTTTCCATCAAGCAGCCTTTCCTGCTCCCTGGAATATTTTCATTCAAAGCATCTTCTGGGTACTTCAGCCCAACTTTTTTTCCTGGCTAACTTTCAGTCATTCTATTGGCTGCACTTAGCTGTTCAGATTTCAGAACTGTAAGTGAACCTACAATATTATGTCCAATTTCAGGGAGGATTTACATCATGTCTGGCCTTTTTTTTTTTTACCCCTTTTCTTTTTTTATTGCCAGTAAAAAACATGCACTTAACAGAGCTCATTTACTTTGCGTATTATGGAACAGAGGCAGTAATTTTTACTGTTAGAAGACAAGCATCTTCTATTTGAGAGATAACTTAGTTTCCTAAATCAGATATGTATCCAGATTATCCAAGCTTCCTAACCAAATCCCCAAAACCCTTCAGTTCCTCTCCAGTTCTTTCATTCTCACCCTAAAAACAAAGGAACAAAACATGGTCTAAGCCACTGCCCTGAGCCACTGACTGAACCTCATAGCACAGCTCTAGCAACATTGCAAATGTTTTTCTTAATGCAGTAATAGTGAAGTGGAGGAGAGAACTGGGAGCGGGTGAAGTTTGGGGGTCTGGAGGAGAGGCCGGCTAGGTAGGCAATACCGGTGGACAGGGAGACATACAGCGTCACTAGAAGTATGACAATCTGCACGACACTTATCTAGAAGAGGCTCTCCTCATTAAAGAATCCAAGCAGCCGTAAGATAAAAGGGAACATCCTTGCATACACAAAATTGGTTAAAAAAATGCAAAACAAAGTACAAGTAAACAAACGGCCTATTCAAGTGGAATGCCAAACCAACCCATAGCAGTGCTTACTCTATTCAACAACAAGATGTGATTTTATTGTCGACACTAAGTTATTCAAGGTAATGAGAGGACTGGACTGACAAAGGATTCTGAGTGTGACCTGACAACAAAATAGCAGATTTTATTCAGCAAGTCTCAAAATAATGAAAGAGGTAGTCCTTCAAACAACCCACAGTTGCAAAGGTTTTTGCAGATGCTAGAAATTAACACGGGCTTAAGAAGAAACAACAATTTCATGGCAGAAAATGCCACTGATTACCTCTACGCATGCAGGAACCACTCATGACTCAGGAATCTAGAGTCTGGCATAGCAAATAAGGTAGGGAAAGGGAAGTATACATTTGCTCTGTTCTGGCTACTCTGGGATTCCAGTTATCAAGCTATACGGATCCACAGCTGCTGCTTTTGTTGTTACGTAATGTAACTTACGGAAGTACTTATGGTCACTTCCACATTGTTAGAGGTACAAGCTTGCTGCACGAGTAGTTACCTTCCTTCTCTTTCCCTTTGAAGACTTAACATTGTACACAATTTTAAGATGCTGCCTTATACCATGTTATCTTTGTCAAATCAACTAATTTGCACCTACTACAGGCTGAACTGAAAAATTCAGATAACTAGTGCAGGCAGAGATACTCACAGTTGAAGATGTACCTCAAATTTAAATTGCCTATTTTAAGTATACTTTTAACATTTATAAGAGGTTGCACAATGCAGTAAATAAGCATTTCTAAACTCTAACTACACTCTTAATGCTTTGATCACACTTTCAAAGCAGTCTCTCTAGCACAGGGTAACAAATCTTTAGCATAAGCTAGTACGGGCTCTAGTATTGGCAGGAATTAATAAATTCAGCTTTCTTGCAGACTGTATGCAATACAGGCAGATCATATTTCAGGTTGTCTTTTTTTAAAAACACCCGCTCACTACACTGGAAAGCCACCAGATTTCTACAAACGGTAGAAATCCCATTTCCTCGTACACTTGGCAAACCCAAGAAGACAAAGCAGGTGAGCCTTGACATAACCTTGATGTAGTTCAACAAGTAACATGGTTTAAAACATCATTTCAGTTCGGTGCTTAGATACTTTGATAGTTTTGAGAGAATTATGGAGTGTGACCACAAAGCTGATTGTGCAACTTTCTTTGTAACTGATCGGACGGAGAGCTCCATCCGTGCAAAACCAACCACACAATCCCACAGCCTTAAAGCATGTATAACATTACTCTTACCATCTCAGGTCCGGGAAAACAGGAGACAGAATAATGTGAATTCAAGAATGTATTTTCCATGTGCAGCACAAAAAAGCAAAAACATATTCACCTAGTTCTTCCTGCTAATACTTCTTGCAAGTACACGTCTAAGATCTGGATTAGGGTTTTTTGGGGGGTTGGGTTTGGGGTTTTGTAATTGTTACTAAACATATTTTCCTGATGTTTGGCAATTACTTCATTTCTTCATTTTACAGAGCTTTTCAACAGTCACATAATTTCAAGTTAATTTACCCTCAGTTCTCCACTCAAACTCTACCATAGCAATTGTAGCAAGCGTAATCAAAAAGCCTCCCATTTTTTTGAAGTTTGTTACATTATTCAATGCAATAGCTTGCTTCAGATGAGATCTTTTGGGGTTGCTTGGAAACAACATTCTCTTTAATAGGTTCTTAAGCACATCTAACTTTCCCTCCTCTAGTAATGCTGGAAAAACCTATTGTGGCTTTCTTACACATTACCCGTGAGATAGCTTCAGATTTCTTTTCAGCCATAACAATCCCATGCTGTCACACACAGTGTTAATGGTTACTTTCCAGCCTCGCTGACCAGAAGTCTACAGATTAAAAGACTAGCTTTGCTAAGGGCTGTTATGGAAATCAGCATAACATTTTCTGAAACTGATTTTTCAGGCTTTTGTTTGCTCTTTCTTGCTGCTGTGTTTTTTAAAGAAAAACATCAGATATACTACCATTAATAATTATACTGCAAAATTAAGCGTACTCAAGAAAAATGACAACTTTTAAGTTGCTCAAGCAATCTTTTCCCAGATGCTTCTCAGAATGGCTAATAATGCACTCTTAATGTAAGCTAGTATTGCTTTCCTAGGTATTCATTTTAGGCACTTAAATAGCAGACACTGCCATCTCATCTTTTTTGAAAAGGAAACTGAACTTCCCAATCCTGTTTGTTTTAATTGCTTTAAAGCAAATTGTTTTGATAAATAGAAGTATGCTGAATGCACTAAGGAGACAAAAAGAAATCACTCATGTTTTGGAGCAGGTTTTTGAAAACATATTGGCTGAGATTATTCTTCTGATGTTTCTCCAATGTAAATTCATAGTCTGGGTTACGTAAACCAAACTAGCAGTGGTCGTCCTTATTTTTAAGCCGTAACGTGTAGATTCACTCTGACCAGGGTACATTTTAGTTAGTAAGGTATCATCTGACAATTAATGTAACAATCTAATCATCTCTGTCACAACAGAAACACAATGGTACCAGAAATGATGGAAACTTTTCTGCAGGCAAACAGAATTAGTCAAGAAATCTTCCTTCTGGAGCATCTCCTACACATGAGTAGCAAGTACTTTCTTAAAAAAAAACAACCAACCAAAAAAAAAACCCCAAAACCCAAAAAAACAAAACCACAAAAAAACCTCCAAACCTTTAAGTGCTTTTACTCTTTACTCACAGACATAAAGGTGTTCTGCTTAACTGAGCCCAAAAGTTGTTCTGCAAATGCTGTTTGGGACAGCAGATGGATAGGGTAAAAGTTTCAGTCATGCGGAACCAGAAATCAAAACTTTCTGTTCAAAATGAAATGTATCATGAGTATGTATGAAAACTGGCATGATCAAGTAAAATGGCGCCACTGTTTCAGGAGTTACATTTAAGCATTAAGTATTAGCAACTTTGAACTGCAATTTCTGGATATTTATCTACATTTAGAACTAGACTCAATAAAAGCCTTAATAGGAGCCCTGGGTTTCAACCTCTGGTTTATGGACTACTCATGTATTTCATGCAGTCATACTGTTTACTGTAAAATAAAGAAACATTCTGTAATCTTCTGTGTTCTCATCATTCTTCTTTGGGTAATGACCTCTGACTTCTTTCCTGCATAACTTCAACAGGAAGTATAAGGCATGCCTTCCCCTATAGCAAACTACAGATTAGTAGTAACGGCACTTTCCAAAAGGGAGGAGGACTGAAGAAAAGAAGGAAGGGGAACCACATCCTCCTTTCCATTGCTAAGTGCACCAATTTTTAGCCTAGTTTATAGATGGTGTATCAATATAAACCAATCACTTACTTTGAGATAAAAGGTTTTGTACGAGACCTGACTACTGCTAGTATACAGTATAATCCAAGCCCATTTTCTGGGTGGGGCTACTCTACCATACTAGATGAAGCAAAGCCTACGTAGTTTAAAAAAAAAAAGGCAAATGAATTTGACAGCCATTCTGACCAGAGCAGTTCTGGACAAAGACTCAGAGATGAGTGTAACTGTAGAATCCGAGAGTCAAACTGGCACCTACTGAATTTAGATACATGGCTAGTTAGAGCTTTCAGGATCGAAGACGGACCACAACTGGAGAATTGCAGGATTGAGCTGTTACAGAGCCTACGTTTCGGTAAAAGAAGCCCTTAAGTGGATTTAATCCTAGAATCACAAATTCACTTGAATTATATGTTGCTAAAATGCAGCTTAAGTAATAGTTTATAATTGTTTCTATTTAGATACTTCACAGAAAACTAGTAAACTTAAACCATCCTTATATATCGTAATACCATAAGCTAGTTTAACGTTAAGAACAGTGAAGTGATGTACACCTCAAAATATGAGGCACCATTTAAAATTACTCTGTCCTGTTCTTCCTACTGACACCACCAGTTTACTCACTTGTAGCCATGATACCTGGAGGACATGCTGGTATCCCGTGATCAACTGCCCATCTGTAAGCTCCTTCACCAACTAAAAAGCTAGGAGACACAGAAGAGGGAGTTTAAACAAAACCATATAATAAATCCCCCTTTTCTTGCAATTATTTTTTCTATTTGGTTCGGTCATTTTAAAATCGTTAGCTGTCTACATTTCACAGAAATGTCAGCTACAGTTACATTTAGCAACCTTATGTAGTTTCATTAAAAGACTATGCAGCTCTGACATTAAGTTTAGTACCAGATAAAAAGATGTGCTATTACATTTGAAATTAATTATCAAATAGCACTAGCTTCTAATTGCAGCTAAAACAGGATAAAGCCATCTAGTCTTGCTCTCTATAACAACTTAGTAAGATCCTGAAGACCGACAACATGGGATGAATGAGGCAAGAATGGTAAGGTATTTCCAGTAAAGCCAGTCAATGCCACAGGAATATCAAGAAGTCCTGTGAAAAAATACAACACAGGCTAAAAATAAGCCTTATTTAGAAGGATAAATGTCTATCTCATGGAGTTTTATCAAGTGTTTGCAAATAAGTCGACTGAATTTTTAATATATTTGAAAAAAACCCCAAAATTCCAGAAGTTGTCTTCTAGTCAGTACTGAACATTTCACAGTATAGAGACAGTATGCACTACTGTGACAACAAAGGATAGCAAAAAAATTATACACAGACATGTAACTTTTAGGGGAAAAAAGTGAGCCTCGGTTATCTATACTGTTTTCCTTAAATAAATTCATCTCATTCCCTGAAAAGGGGAACGTGGTAGTTGGAAACCACACATTTTCAGAGAGCTGCTGCACAACAGTGCAACAACAGCAACACAGTAAAGGACAACTATTTCCAATCATAACTTTATATCTCTCTCTTAAAATATGAATAAAAAGCTGCCTAATGGACACAAGAAGTAAAGACTGAGGATTTACAGCAATTTCAAAAAGTTTTACAGAAATGCCAGAATTATGAACATGAGGCTAAAGAAGTTATTTCAGCTACAAAGTCATCCCTGGGGCCACGTAGTACTACAATTTCTGAGAATGTTATTGATACAGCAAATTTGTTGGCATTAATGCTGTTGGAAGTTTTCTTGACAATGCTATATCTGACACCCACAGCTTTCAGTATGTAGTATTTTGAGGTAGTACTTTCTGTCTTCTCTATGACTTAACCAATACAAGACACGTGTCCAGTCTTACCTTACAAAAGTCTCAAAAAAAGGTTTATCTAGATGATAATTTGAATTGTTAAATATATATTTCTTACCATTGTTAGTGTAGCTCCAGATAAATATTATTCATGTTGCAATATATTGTAGAGTAAGTTACTGGGTGCTTTGGGAGAACTCAAGCATTTCCTATTAGGTAAGCTAGCGCTCAAGAAACAACCCGTCACTTTCATTAATGTAAGAGAGAAACGCAAACTGTAGCCAAACCTAATTAAGTAGTATTCTTCATTGACTAAAAGAAGACTGTTTCAGTCTTTAAAAGAAAATTTTTCCATCAACAACACACGCTCAGGAAGCGACTAAGCAATTCCTGTTCAATAAAACAATTTACACAGAGAGGAAGAGTACATCAAGCTCAAATATTATGTTTTATAAATGATAACTTGAATAGCACAGATCATTCACAAACACTGCATTTTACAATCAATCTCACAATTGCCGTTTTAATACTTTAAAACACAGAAACAGTCACTAGTACTTACAAAGAGTGAAAAAAAAGCACCAAAGAATGTCTCAAAACTTAAGTGATGTGACTTTTACTTTGTTCACACTTGCATCCTTAATTCTCAGATTCCTCCCCCTCCTGTAAGATGGGCACAGACAAAGTATTTTCCAGTTCTGGTCCCAAAGAATAGGTAGATTACTTGAAGTATACATCTAATTGAGGCCACATAGCACCGTAGATATCATCCACCTTTTTTAAACTTTTCAGTTCTGATGTCTTGAAAGGACAGCATAATCATAGTAAAGTTAAACAGTTTACCAAAAAACCCCCTACAAATCAGGATCTCAGTGCTTTGTTGTCTGTACTACCTATACTGTATCTCCTATAAATTGATACGGAATTAGTTGGCAAGGGGCTCCTACAGGACATACAACACGAACTCAGTTCTGCAGGTAGCCAAATATGTATAATCTAAGCAAGACTAAACAGTCGTTAGATCATCCCAAAAAGCAAATTCTGTGATCCGGCTCAGCACACAGCCACACACACAACTGTACCAGCCACAGACAACAGGGTGGTGAGAGGGTGGGAACCAGCAGTCTGGCACTACGGAACTGCTTTAGTTGCCATGAGAATCATACACATAGCTATGCAGAAAAGCAGGCAAGAGTGAACAGAGCAATACTTTCAGTTAACATAAAACCAAAGCTACCTCTAAACAGCTACCACCGAGCTTGATTTATTGGGGGAGCGGGAAAATAGAGAATAAAGCGAGTGGGCTACAGAAAGCAGCCAAAACCCCACCAAGTCTCAAAAGCCTTCAGGCTCATTCAAAATACGGTTCTCCAAAGGGGGGAAAAAAACCCCAGAAACAAAGGATGAATGAGTTTGTGCTCTGCTACTCTGAAAGTTGGTTCTGCACAAACAAGATAAAAAGATTTTTCTTGCAAATACATCAAACGAAGAGTACTCTGTAGTTGTTACAGCCTCAGAACACACAGGAGATGAAAACACCCTTCCAGCAAGGAACCGATGCTTGGACGCGTTTTCCAGTTCCAGGCAAACTAGACCATATTAACAGAAAATGCCAGTAAAGGTCTCTAAAAATGGTCCTTTTAGGCAATTTTCTCCAAGAAAATGGTTATCCTGGTGCTACTTGCTCCAAACAGGACCATTTAATATCGGCTGTAGGGAGACAGGACACACCAAGCTAAACAGAAGTGCCACAAGAAAGTTAGGTTCATTAAAGAGGGTCAAGGCAATCCTGAATGCAACAAACTCGCTTTGTAACATCTATCACAAAACGCAGCAGTGCACCTGAAATCACTGTTAGAAAGAAACTGTTCTGAAGAAATACAGAACAGAGACAAAAGGCGGTGCAGGTCTTCACTCCAGGCACTTTCTTGCCTATGCACTGCCCTACAAGTTACACAGTGTACATAACCTGCCCACAGTACTGTAACACTGTGAAGCAATTACAAATTCCTGTATACCTGAACGGGGTGGGGAGGGTGGGGGATGACAAAACCAAAAACTAAGATGGGATTCTTGCCCATATGGGTAACTATTAATACTGAAAAAGGCATACAAACATGAACTTAGATCTCAGGAGAACCAAGGAGTTCTAAGAACAGAGACATTTAGGTGTGTTTATACCATCCTGCAATTCTGATGTATCTACGCATAACAGTAAAGAGATGTAAATAAGCCTTATCCCTTCGGAAAAGCAAGGTTTTGGTGTAAGAAATAGAAAAACTTCAAACTGATTACTACAAAACATCTAGTCCATTATTCTGTGACCAAAGACCACTTCCATCCAATACGTAATTGTGCAATTATAATAGTGCTTTCTTTTGTAAAGTCATACAATGAACAGGAATACCTTCTATGATAATATGTAACATTTACAAGTTCAGTATTTGCTGTTCCTGCGTATATAGGCAGAGAAAATCTTGACATAAAGATTTATGACAGAAAGATGTATGGACCTCAGAAGTTTCCACAAATGCACTCATGCACTCAGAGATTCTCTACTTTAAACTTTTTAAATTTTAATTTGGAGAGTGGGATTCTGTGTTTTAAACAAGACGACAAGATAATTACTCAGAATGACACACTCTGCAGAGCAATTTCCAGCAAATGGGATACATCAGTCAGGACACTTGATCACTCCTTCCCAATAAGCTTACCATCTCAGAATAAATTAATTCATACTCATTAGAATTTCTTCTACAGAAAATCAGAAATGTACCACTTTGAATTGGTTTTGAGCTGTCACTATACAAATGGGTGCTGAACAGGGCTAAACAGGCCAAACTAACTGCCTCCATGTGTTTTTTATAGACAAGAATCTTCATAATGCCACTTCTACTAATCTCACAGTTGCTGAATTTTTCTTGTGTGGTCACATGCCAAACATTCTGTCCAGAAAACATTGAGCTAGCTTAGATCATGCTATAGAAACAGTCTCTACCACTAGGTTTCTTTAACAAGACAGGTTCTTAGGATAAGCAGTAGCTGAAAGATTCCCCGATACGCTATTTGAGAAACAAGATGAAACTTGCACATCTTTACCAAAAAAAAAAATCAGTTACTAAAATCCTGACACTTGGAAGGAACGGCAAAACACAGTTGTTCTCTTGTCATTTGACTGTATACATTCCCAGCTTGAGCAGCAATATATTTCAATTCCAAAACAACAATGTATCATGCCTAACCCTACCAGAAAAGCAAGGCATGAAATTGTCAATAGTCACCACCTACAACGAACACGAGCTCTATCATTCTGAACCTGGGATACCCTGTAGGTACAGGAGCATCTACCAAAGCAAGNATGTACCATGCCAAACCCTACCAGAAAAGCAAGGCATGAAATTGTCAATAGTCACCACCTACAACGAACACGAGCTCTATCATTCTGAACCTGGGATACCCTGTAGGTACAGGAGCATCTACCAAAGCAAGTCCAAAGCATGACCCATCGTATACCACTACTAGAAATTGTTCCCAGGGTAACTAATTTGCTCTCATAAAACACACGTTCAAAATCCAGAATGGAAAAAACAAAATTAAAGGATGTATTAGGTAACTCAGGTCCACAACATTTGCACAATAAACCGTGTGTGTTGGCTCCAAAGACAGTTCACCTCTCGCCTCCAGAGTTTGAGCTCCCTTGTCTTTAAAAGCATGTGTTAGCCAAGACCTTGCACAGCCTTTGAAAGATTTCATCTTGTTCGAGGGCAAGAGGATATAGTTTCTTTTTCATTTAGTTATTTTTAAAATAACAGCAGCATAAACTAGGTCATGAAGTTACAGCAAACATGCTAAAATGCCCAAGTGCTTTTCCTTACAACAATTCGAGAAAACACTGCGATGATACAGACAAAACTAAATCCCAAGTGCTTGGTCCTGTAGCTGACTTCAGTACTAGTTCTGGAACCCCAAAAAATCCCCACCTCATTTGACACTCTAACATAACTCAGCTACGCTCTGCTTTCTCCTGACATCTAAAGAAATGAGCTACTAACAGCAATTGGAAATCCTAGTTCCTATTCGTTAGTGAATTTCTGCTCTGAAAAAAAAAAAAAGAAGTTATCTCACTAACCACAGCTACTCCTTTCTTCATTAAAGAAAAGTGTTTTAAATGCAAAATCTGCTTGTTGATGGTTTGGTTTCAGGGTTGCGTTTTACGATCTATGACGTTCCTTTGCAGCATGACAGAACACTGAAACAGTGCTTTTCCTCACTGTTTAAATTGGAATACTACTCCATCCAGCTACAGACTATTTGGCTAACTTTACAGAATAAGAATAACACAGTAAGGAAAGTTAAATTTGTGAATCTAAATACACAGCTTTTAAACTACATAAATGCTCGTTCAATACATCTGCAAATACTGCAGTCCATTATTTAGCAAAAGGCAGCAAATTTCTACAACAGGTATGACACGTGAAGATCGCAGTCAATTAATACGAATGAATCACTCGAGTTCTCTACTTATCAGTGTAAGCTGCTAAGGAAAATAAGATGGTTTTAAGAGCAATCAATTCTGATGTATTTCTTGAATTCTTTCCAAAATGATGCAATAATATTTAAATCTGTTATGCATTTAATGGTTACCTCTTCCATCTAAGCATTATACCCATCCCAATAAGGGAGCCCGTGTTTTCATTGTTGTTGCAAATACTATTAAATCTATCCTTAAAATAACTTCCCATTTTGGCTAAGATAAGGGGAAGTTACTAAACGCTGCACACTTCCATACTATAGCTACAAAACGAAGCCACAAAGACAAGCAGTAAAGTAGGATATTTTTATATACTTCTTAAAAACTATGTTGGTTTTTTAAAGGTAGACGGAGGAAAAGGCAGTAGAATTTCATTTTAATCTTGATGTATTCAGGGATTTTCCAAAATGCTACAGTAACAAACCTAAGAATTCAGTATGATGTAACTGGAAATAATCACACAGACAGAAATTATCACAAAATGATGTTGCCATCTATTCACCATACTTCATTATACCCACAGCTTCATCAAGCATGCAAGATGCTTCAACATCAGAGAACAAAGCTTATCTTCTTTTTAAAGGCACTCTACCACTGGTATGTAAAACAGCACCACCCTTCCTGGGATAAGATACAACCTTCAAATATTACATGCAGTAGAGACGAAAGACCAAAGTAAAGTCAAGCAGAACAAAGCAATTACCAAGGTGGAATTCTGCCAGCAGAGAGTTTTCCCTTCTGCCCTTCACACAACAATCTATTTGCAACTGAAACTGGATTCTTGATTCCTGAAAAGAAAAATCAGCAAAAAATGGGAACAAAATATTAAAATATTTTTCCATGTAGCGTTGCAGTGTTCATTTTGGCAATGGAAGTCAGTCAGCTTCCTTTAATTTCCAAGGCTTTGCCAATTCATTAGGAGACATCTTGTGGTGTTACATTTCAATTTAATAACAACTATTATCAGTTTTTCCTTCACATTTCCTGTCAGCAGTAACAAAGCCTTCTAATCAACACCCCCTCCACCTTTTTTTTTTTCCTAAAAAAAAGAAAGAACCATATTGAAATATTAGGAGTGCCCTCCTACCGCAGAAACCTCAAATTAAATCTATGGTATTCTACAGGCCAAAGATGTTTTATGAGCATTAATTTTTCAAGATGGAAAGAGCTTTCATTTGGATCTATCTGGCCAGAGGAGGGATTATAGGATTCTGGCTTTGCTTTCTCTCACTCCCTCATTTCCTCCTTCCTCATGGTTGGAAGGATACATTTTGTAACAAACAAGCCTTGAAACACTTAATTTTACCATTTATTTTAGATTTATATCTACATGAGGAAGTTATTACCACGGTTTAGAACTATTCTAGGACAAAGAACAAAGCTTGAAATGTTGTCAGAAAAGCTGTTCAATAGTAGTAAGTTAAGGCTGTTCAACATACTTGTGACAAAACCTCAACAATTCCCATTTGGGACTGTATACCTATATTTGTTTTGTTCTGAAAGCTAAAACTGGACCGAAGAAAAAGAAGAAAAAGAAGAAAAAGAAGAAAGGAAAAAGGAAAAAGGAAAAAGGAAAAAGGAAAAAGGAAAAAGGAAAAAGGAAAAAGGAAAAAGGAAAAAGGAAAAAGGAAAAAGGAAAAA
>VZSC01013054.1:665951-682019 GCA_013398225.1 Steatornis caripensis
AAAAAAGAAAAAAAGAAAAATAAAAGAAAAAAAAGCACGTTAGTTCTCAGATTAAATAAATCCCATATGCAAATGTATCTAACCTTAAACAGTATCACGCAAAATAAATCCAAGTTAAACTGATCATGTAAGAGAAATGACAATGAAAAAACCTAGAGTATACAGAAATTTTATGTCCCAAGCAAACAGCTCAACAGATGAGCAGCTGTGCCCATTCTCAAGAATACACGAGAGGCTTGTATTTGGAGGCCAGCTTCCTGCACAGTCTTCCGACACTATAAAGGAAACTTTGGCCCCTTAGGATCCTAATCTGACCAATTTAGTTAAGAGACCAAATATCCATTGACCTCAGGATTGAATTATATTCCAGTAAGTTCTTTGAGGAGACAGAGACCAAAACCAAACAAACCCTAATTTAAATGCTTGTAATATATTTTGTCAATAATTGCATTTTATTATAAAGTTATCATTCTACAAATTCATCTGAGCAAACTCAATTCCATTGTGAATACTGTATAGTATCATACTATTGTTCTGCATCACAGGATTATCAGTGAACTAGTAAGAATACGTTACACAAAGCAAATTAACATGAAACAGTGTTTCGGGGAGCAGGAATGCCTCCCCCTTTTTTGAAGGGAGCAAAATTTATTTACATGGGGCAGTATTTACAATGTTCCCTCCCTCCGAAGAAGAACAAAATTTATCTTTGCACTTAAATCAGTAGTTAGCTTTATAATACGTAGTTAACATACCACTCAGTGCTCCAACTGCTCCAAAATTCAATGACTTTCCATCCATTATACTGGCATCACATTCTATCTCACCCAGAAGGTTTAGGTTAGACCCCAATCCTGCATTTGTAAAGGGAGAATCCTAAAAATAAGAATAAAACACTATAAGGCCTCATCCATAATGGACTAGATCAAAATCTTTGTATAACTGATCTGACGACACTGATCTTGGTGCAGTGCACTTTCTTATTCTAGTAGTTTAATCTTCCACAACAAAAACGACAGCAATTTGAACAGGGCACCTCACATTACTATAATGGATACCTTACATCCTCTATAGGGTGTGCTATACCTCAAGAGTAATAATATGCTCATATAAAAATAAATCACCCAACAATTTAAGGTGATCATTTATATGCAAGCAAAAGCCTTTCAACACAAGTGAAAATCTCTCCGTCCCTCCCCCAAAACACACACTTCATTTGGTCCCTAAACCATTAAGTAACATTTAAGTAATACCTAATAATTACTGCACAGACCACATCTACCTTTGAAACTCTTAAGCGTGACACAGTAGCAAAACAGAACATTTCCTTAACATTCTAAGCCTATGCTTGCAGCTCTGCATGCAGAAATAAAGAGTCAGCATCAGTAACAACTCACTTTGTAAAATTTCTGTTTGATCATTAGCATAAGGACAGTCATTACTGCAGTCTGGAAGCTTCTCGAATAAAAACCAAGACTTTCTATTTCATAGAAAGTAGAGAACAACATTTAATAAACTAATTTAAAACCAGCTCCTCTTTTATTGGGATCTTCTGTAGCATTCTGCAAAGTCAAGGTTCTCAAACAAGAAATTTTGCACGCTAGAATTAAAACTACCCCTTTTTGCCCTCCCATTTCATCAGAGCACCCCCATGACTTTGAAAACAAAGTCTTAAAGCAGCGCAGTTCAGGCATCTCACCGTCAGCTCAATATAACCCACTCTTTCTAGATGCAAGCATGAAACAGAACACAGCACAACGAAAGAAACCAGCCCAGAACGGTCAAACAGTAAAATCTGAGAGGTGCTGCAAGCTTTCAGAGTTTCATATCTGTTTTTATTACAACAGCGTAACAACTTGATGTGACAAACGAAATGGTTGTCTAGACCACACGTGAACATCTCAATGAAATTAGATGGTCATACTATTACAGTCCATGTAATATGAGCTGAATCAGAAACAAATCTGCTGGAAACAGCTAATGTTCTGTCTTAAATGTTATGTGAACTGGTTCTTTTTTGTACATACTAATTTGTAATGAATACAAGGAAACAAAAGAGAGAACACAGAACTGAAAAATAAATTTGATGTTAGCTAGCTTTTGTTATCTATCAAATGAGCAAGTAGTGAGTAAAATCAAAACCTGTTTTGCAAGATGTTGATTCTAATTTACAGAGACAGTGTTCTTAGTGTTTGAGTCACCAAAATGTCTTCCTGAAGAATCATGAATACATAATACATTATTAATACATAATCATGAAACAGACTGTAATCTCTCCGTGTTCATTTTATACTACTCATCTTTATTTTCTGCTTTTTCCTTCTCCATTCAAGGAGTAGCACAAGATTTTATCCCATCCTATTCTATCTCACACCACAACAGATCTTCAAATTCACTGTGTATATTTATTGTGTTGTTCATTTTGACAGTTATGCCTCACAGCAAATAAGTAAATTTGAAAAGAATTTAGGATAATAAAACATTTGCAGTTTAGTGCACAGAGAATAACTTTCCCTAGAAAGGGGAGGGGTGGAAAAATGACTTTTTAAAAGGCTACCAGGATGATGGCCTTGAAAAGGTGGAATAACGCAGAGCAGCCACTGGCTTAACCATCTTCATCGCTCCCCAGGCTCACAAGTATGAAGAAAATTAAGTCAGTGAAGTTTAGAGAAAAAGGAGCAGAGAAGTGATGGAGGGAATCCAAACGCGAATGGTGAAGGTATCTGGAGGACAAAGTGAAATCAGGAACGCGTTAGGATGAACAATGACTACTCCCAGTGCTGTTGAAGTCCCTTGCCCACGCGTAATCAGACTGCAAAGACCTGCAAGCCTGGAGACAAATTTCTAATATTCTGTTCCAAAAACATTCACTCAGGCTATTATACTCAAAAGCGTTAACAAAGAGGAAGAATTTTGTGCCCTACAGAGCTGTCACTGCCATAAAGCAAAGAAGGTCATTATCTTAAAAGCAGATGTCATGGCCAAATAAAGGGAGTAAGAAGGACTCATCAGAACGGAAGTCCTAGTAACACTGTCCAGGATCCTTCTGCAGTCAAGTCACAAAGCTCTCTACCATCTGATAAACATAATAATCAAAAGAAGGTAGATAAAAAACACAGGATACAGAGTGGCACTAGCCCACTTTATTTCTAAAAATCTAGATGTGCTTGATGCTTTGGCACAGCACCTTCACCAGCACAACATCAAAGATGTACCAAAAGACAACTTATCCAGAGGATCGCAAGACGAAGGGAATGCCACTTGTTTCTCCCTACAGAATATTTATCAGAATACTACAGAACATTGGATAAATAAGAACTCTACACCAACAAAATTGTAAACGCCTCTTTGGTGGTGTAACTCTTTCATTTTAGGACTTAGAAGGAACTTACCTGTACAATCAGTCACAACATGAGTAACTCCTCCAGCAAAAAGAAAGACAGACCAAATTCCAAGCACCCGTTCAAAATTTCTGTGGAGCTTTAGTTAGCTTTGCAATCAGATTGCACTCAATTAAGAAGATGGTCTCAGAATTGCCAAGAGGAAGACAGTCTGCTCTAACTTCACAGATATGAATGGTGACCTGATAACAGCTTTAGACAGTGCAGGAACTGGGTGTGAACACATGGAATTTTTGATACCTGCCCGAGTGTCGCTGAGATGAGATATAAAGCCTTTGAAACGAGGCAGGGAAAAACCTTTATAAAAAATGGAAACAGAAATTCACACCTACTTTATGAATAGGCAAGGACATGAAACGCACCACATAAATAGATCTCTTTTTGAAAACACGAATCTCTGCAAAGCCTGACCAAAAGATTTCACGACTCTGATATACAAATGGAGGAATACAACTTATGAAAATTAAGGTGTATTTTGAAGTGAAAATTCCAAACCTTCAAGGAATGCAGAAACATTATTGAAACAGAGGCGTGCATGCTTTCAACTGAGCTAACTGAAGCAGTCTCTTCATACACTCAAGACAGAAAAATGCAGTACTGCAAGAACAATATGACTACCACAGCATGGGGAAGAACCCAGTCAAACCATGTATCCAAGAAGAGGAGGAAGGGAAAGGAGGAAAAGCTTTATAATACAAAAAGTGTCTTCAGGAATATACTTTTATTTAAAACATAAGCAGAGATCAGCCTTTATATTTCTAATGAGACTGAAAAAAGACAAAGCGAATGAAGCATGAGCTTTGCATGTTCACAGCAGGCCCCACTACCATAGAAAAGTAAAAAAGAAGAGGAAAAAGACAAACAAATGGCTATTCAAAGCATTTTAACAAAACATAAGCTTTCAATTACGCGTAAAATACTAGACTACCTGGCAATTACTCTGCCACTGAAGTACCTCTAACTTACAACATAAACCTGTAGTAAAAGAGATAATACAGAGCTTTAAGATGTGAAACAAGAGTTTCAATTTCCCAAGTTAGCCCATCTTGTAAAAACTCACAAGCTACCGAGTGTATAATTTTTATTTTTAGAATCATTTTTACTTCAACGTGTATTTATAGAATGTTCTGGCAGCAAACACAGCATGCTGAAGTTTCTAGCTGTGGTCAAAGCTGGAATGCTTGAAGAAGTTACTCAACACTATAACACTGATAGTCCTGATTTACATCTAGGCAAATAGTTAAAATGCTTTATTTTCAATATGCATTAAAGAACATTCCATCCATCTTTGATACAGTTTTGGCCGTGGTTTATTTGCAACTTTTAAAGGGATTAAAAGTCTCCAGGCTTTTCTTTTTTCACATTGTAATTTTAAAATTTATTTTTCTGTGGGTATTTAGTGACAAGAAGTAATAGTCTACAAGGAAGAGTCACGTCCCTTTCAGTTACACCAGCTAAAATGTTTTCAAGGAACACTTTTGTCACAGATTACTATCAGCCACTGCTGCAAAACATCATAGTATTGCTTTTAACTAGAATTAACAACTTCCAGTTCATTACCCATTAAAAGCACCCATAATGGGTACCCATTACCCATTATGCTGACTGCCTGAATACAACAAGACTGCTGGCATTGTACTTTCATCTTTAAAGAAAACTCCTTGGGACTAAGATTGTATATTTCAAAATCTTAATTACTATAAAATTAATAAATAAACAAAAAAAATTTTAACAACAAATAAGTTCTTTCACTGCAAAATTTTGCTGACAGCCATGCAAACCTACTGCTTAAGTATACCAACAGGTTTAAAATATCCTTTGCATTGATCCACAACAACAACAAAAAAACGCAGAGTAAATCGAGCAATTTCAGTAGCGAGGAGATCGAAACCCAAAATGTGACATCTGCTTCCCCATCAATCATTAACTTCCAATTTAAATTATGTTCATAAAGAACAGTCTACTGAAGTCAGATTAAAGAAACAAGCGATCTACACACAGTATTAACTAACTTAGACTAAACTTTGAAAAAGTTTTAAACCTTCATCACTCCTTACAGCAAACTTACGTTCTTGTCTCCAGTACCCAAACGGTAGACTTTCTGAAGTGCTCTGTAGTCAAAGAAAAGCTTGAAATTGCACATTGTTCTCACAACCAGCTATAAATGCAACCAGTATGTGGTTTTGTTGAAAACTGCACATTTTAAGAGGCATATGTTAAGGGGGACCTCCTCCTCCCCCCAAAAAAGCTTCCCAAATCCCTTTGTGTTTCAAGAGAAACTCAGATTTCATATGGTGGCTGATAGCAAGAGTGCAAAAAGAAATGTCACTGCAATAATGTCTTTGTAGAAGCATACAGTGGAAGTGATGAGTCTTACAAAACACCTTGTCCAGACCCATTTTATTACCAAAAGCTGAAATAAGTAACATGTTCATTTGTTCCTCTGCAATGACAGAGTTCAGAAACTAGAAAACATAACCACCTTTAATCAACTTCTCAAATACAGCTGATGTTTACAAAGATCAGCACAGTTATTTTAACAGTACTCTGGGTCAGCTGCTCTTGTTACTTTGCAAAATAAAGCTACCTTTTCTCTAGTTAACTATTAGCATTATCATCTTAATCCCAGAATGCTATTTGACTTGAGATTCATACAGTCCAACAAAGAACGGCTGTTCTCTCTCCATTTAGAGCCTGCAAAAATAAAACAAAAAACAGACAGCATACCACAAGCAAACTGTCAGCTTGCTCGTAAAAGATCAAGAGCAAGTCTTGTGCCTCAACAAGTCTTTGAAGTGATGCCTCTTGGATTAGCTGAAATTCTGTGTAATAGGAGTTGTGTAATTGAGCAGAACTGAGTAAAAAAATTCATCTTCTGTGACACTTCCATGAAAATATATTTGTGCCTTGCAAAGACTACAGATTTTTGGAATATGGCATTAGAAGTCCTAGAGAACTGTAAAAGTGATTAAATATTTTAGATAAATTCACAGCAACATGTTCTATAGCAACCAAAATACCAAGGAATTACAAACAGTACCCGCGATGGAATCTGTTATCGTAAGTTATACAAACTTTTGTTGTTCTGTATCTTAGAATTCTGTTTTGGAGACACATGTAAACAAACATTGTTTTAATACAGATTTTCGCTATGTATTTGCCAAGTACTTTACGATAAGTCACTATTTTTTCCTGCATAAACAAAAGGGTAGTGATAGCTCATTTGAGAGACAGTCAACATCCAAACCTGCATTTTTGCCCATAAAATTTTGTAATTGATAAGAAAAACTATTCTGTTTGATATGTTGACTTGCCATATGCAGTTTCCGTTTTCCGTAGAGCAACAGGAAAAACATCAGAATTAAAACAGAAGACGCAGCTCCAGAAATGACAGAGATGTCTGGAGGTGGTGCTCAGAATGAGGTACGAGAAGATACAAACCTTTCAACATTTTGAAAGCTGACAGTCTACCACCTTGGAACTTCTCGCACCAGATCCAAAAAACTACCAGTGCAAACCACACCATTTTCTGTTTTGACTATACCTTTGATTTTTCCTCAATGTAACTGCATAGCTACATCCTTTAATTTAAAAGAAGTCCAAATCCCAAACTCAAAATTCTTTATCTCAGTGACTGAGAGAACAACCCACAATTAAGAGATTATATACATCACTTAATGAATAAAGGAAAGCCTATAACTACATTAATGACAGCAGTACAACCTGAACAAAATAATATTTGATCTCAAAAACAGGAAAAAGGGGGGAAAAAAAGAGGTTCTGTGCAACAGTACACATAAAAATACTACCTAAGACAATTATAAAGTCAGAAAGTGGAATGATGGCAGGCAGCAACACAACAGCAGCAAGACAGATAAGGAGAAAAGGTTGCTGATTGGAGTAATTTCATCGAAAGCTTTTAATTTCATCTTAAAGCCACAACTTCTTACACTGATGTCACTTCACAGTATTTAAATCTACTAAGGCAAAAGAAGAAAAGTCTCTTGGGGATAACAAAAACAGATAAAATATTTATCCCAGGCACAGCTGCAGAGATATGTAACAGTTCAGCTTCTTAAAACATGTTTTCTTCTGTGTAGCTCAGGAACAGGATAAAAATCGCAACACAAAGTAGGGGGGGGTTTCCCCACTGATGAGAGAACTGACACACAAAACAATCTTGTGGAGTAACAGTAGCCTCAGTTAATTTATGGAGGTGCCTTATAAATAATTCCATTAGAGAGATACCTTTGTTTTCACCTAGCTGTATTCTACCGTGCAAGATAACACATGAAAGCATATTTGAACAGTTCAGCGGAGACCAAAAGTACTGTTTAACACCAAGAAACTCGCCAACTTAAAAGTATGACTGAAGTCTTGGCTCCCAGTCAACATGTCTTAACAGATATTAAAGTACGTCCTGCCTACCTTACGCTAACCCTATCAAGTATGTTAATTAACACTTTCCCAGCATATGTGTAAGCAAATCCACTGCTAATCCTCTCAGAATACTACCACAAATTCCAAACCCAGGAAATTATTTTTACAGCACAATACTTACTTTGCCTTCCTTCTTTACTAATAAAGTTGGAGAGGAAGATGCAATTATTCCTTACAGGAGAAGAGAAATACCTGTTTCAGTCATTACTGCCATGAGGGATTAGCAGACCTGTGACAATAACCAAACTGCCTCATTTATATCCTAGAAATTCTTTTAGCTTTACTCTGTTCTACATTATTTCACAGGAACCCTTCACTAAAGTCAGACGCCATAAAAATCACACCACTCCAAAAAGATACTTTTCCAAAAACCTCACAAACAGCTGCTCATCTCTTTATGATTATGAAGACTTTCTATCTTAATTAACAAGTACCATTTTGAAATAAAAGCATTACTTTTCCTATTCTTCTACACATATTTTGTCATAATAATCAAAAAAAAGCATTATCTTACACTGAAGTCACATTTCTCTGAACAGCCTGCTTCTAGTTTCTTGTCCTATCAGAGATCATACATACACGAAGTAAAAAAGTGTAAGAAAGAAAGCTTTGGGAACTGCATTACTTTAAGCACATAGCAAAAGTATGTTGTGGGACAAATGAGAACCTAGAATTCCTACTTCGTTTTCACAGAGTCCTTTAATTGGATAGAGAGACAAGCAGCATTAAATTCATGCAATCACTTTTGTAGAATTATCCCGAAGAACGGAAAAAGGTATGAATAGCACAACCCAAGAAAGCATACTCAGAGACAGCTACCTCAATATAATTACTACGTAGTGTGTTAATAGAACTACTAAAGACTAACTACATCTAAATTCTTTGGATCATAATTTCAAGAAACAAAACAAAGGAATGAGGATGTATCCTAGAATTTCCAGTCAACATATGTGACCAGTAGCATGATGTTTTTCCCTATCTAAGCAGCAGAGCCAGTACAGTCTGCCTGTAGCTCGGTAAGTCAGAAACATAGTTACCTATAAAGTGTTCAATAAATCTTTAATGACTGTATGTATTCTTGAAGGTTAAAGACTAACTGACAAGACATACGTGAGATGACAACCAAATTGCACCAACTAGACAACTTTTATTCAGTTTGTATTTTTAGAAAGTCTTTAAATTAACTGACTCCAGAATATAGTGGAACAGCAAAAGACAAAATTAGCATAGCACAAAAATTGACATCTCAGTAGATTTCCCACTTGAATTAATACCTTCCTACAGAAAAATCTGGCAATGCAACTCGATAGACACATTTACCACTAGTCAGAAATTCATACCTCTAATTCTATAAGTGCTGCAGTCACTGCATCTGTTGCAAGAGCACCAGCCTGTAGCTTTTCAATTGCCTGTAAAACAGAATTTTCAGTTGATGATTAGAAAATTCTAACATTCTATGACTAAGCCCTACATTTTTCCAGTCCCGTACAAAATAAAATCTTCATCAAATTAGTTTAAAATGTAAGAGGATATAAAAACAAGAGGCACTGGAAACAGCCAGGCGAGGGCAGACCCGAAGGCATGATTTTACTGCTTGGACTCTGCATTTAGTAGCAGATTCCTCCACGGTCAAATTTATAGCAAAATAAAGTCTTATACCTGGTGTCCTCAAACACTTCATGTTTCAGGCAGGAAGTTTCTCATTTTCCTGCCGAGATTCAACACAAAACCCTAGTACCATATGTGGCAATTGTCATGAAATTGAACAGAATCTACAAGTAACCTCATCTAAAAGCCAACATATGAAAACAAATCAATTAAGACAATCTTATCTTCAAATTACATATGCAGACAAAAATGAACTTCTAGAGCCCTATTTTATTTCTTAGATCCATACTGGATAAGACCTTACAGTCAAGCTCTCTCAGGGAGCCCCAGAAAACAACTACCGCAACTACGGCAACTGTTTGTTCTTCATACAAGTTATTTATGTTGGCTATCTAGCTTAAGGAACCAAAAGGAATCTCAAATTAGACTTAAATTCAACAGCAAACAACCTTTTTTCACACATAATTAGCTGGAAAATGCTAACGCACAACTTTAACGAAGCTAGTGTTAAGTTCAGATGATTTTTGAGGCTTCTCATTACAAAATTACACTGGTATTAGGATTGAGCAACAGAGCTGTAAAATGAAGTGATAATTATCACAGGCCAACTCTGAGACTCTTCTGTAAAGCCTGCCAAGCTCCCCAGCTCCTTGTCTCTGGAGAAAGCAAAAGGTATTAGAAATTTTGGAGACAGGTGTTGCAGCTTCTCATTCAACACTTAGTAGATGGACCTTGTCAGCTCCAAAGCTAAGTTCTTGGAGGAGATGATAAAAAAAAATTAATTTCAATTGAAATGAAAGCTTTGCCATTTTTCCCTTTCCAGCTTTGGGAAGATGGTTTTGATTTTTTATTTTGTTTTTCCTGTTTCTACCTCCCCTCCTATTAAGAAGTTGAGAGCTATCAAGAAGAAAAGAATTCTAGAAATCCTTGTATTCACAGAGCATTCTGGATGCGAGAGTTTAAATAAATGCCAAGAAGGGCGTACAGGGATGAAAGAAAAATCCAGACACCATCTTTAGCCCCAGAAATCCCAGACCCTTGGGAACAATGCAGGAAGCTGTAAGAATACTTCATGTAGATACCACTGTGACCTCAATGCAGGAAGCTGTAGGAATATTCCATGTAGGTACCACTGTGACCTTCTCCTGTTCCCCCACTATTCCTTTGGTGTCTGCTATTTGCCACCACTGATGAGAATGTTGCTGCAACTCATGGCCACGTACCCCATCGACTCTGTATCATATTAACTGTTGCTGCTCCATTTTTCCCCTCTAGAAATGCATACAGCCTGAGTAGCTAAACCCAGATGTGCCCATTCAGACTGAATGGAGAGTGCTACTGAGTACATCTCTTGTATACCCACTACAAGACTGAGGAGCTGGTAAGACATACCTTCTGACAGGCTCTTTTGCACACATGCTTGTATTCTTTAGCTTTGGATTCGGAATGATAACCTGCACCTACAATTAAGGCAAAAGGAAAAGAGATTATACTACGTGTCAAACTACAGCCTACAGTTCTCATAAAGAATCAAGATACCGGCAGATACAGCCTTCCTTATTCTGGATTACACTGGCATTTGCATTTCATTTTTGTATCAATGATTGACAATTTCACGCATTCCAGGATTGATTCAAATACATTCATTAAAATACAGGACATAGAGCATACATGCAGAAGCATACAGGTATAAATCTCAGCATCATACAATCTGCTCCTATAAACACTGTCCAAGAGATTCCAGTTTTGCTCATGCTTGGAGGATTTCCAGTATAGCTTTTTTATTTATTCTCCATTACTGGGCAAAAACCTTAGTTTTAAGTCAAATTCCAATTGTCCTTTTACCACTGATTTGCAAGTTTGCAGTTACCGATCTGTTCATCTTCTCATGTGTATGCTACAATTTTAGAGCTCATTACTCCTGCTTTGAAACCAGGAGAGTTCCTTGAAATAAAGATCATACAAATTTTTTCATCTTTTTCTCATTCTCAGTCTTTATGTCTATCCCGTTGCTTCGAATCTTTTTGTCCTGTTTTGTAGCCACTGCCCTCTACTTCCATACCTGAAAAATTTATCAATGCCCACTATTCAACTAAATGTAGCATCAGAAAAATAACAGACAAGACTTACGCACTATCTAAAATCCACTTCTATTTTCCTGGCTTTTGAACTTGAAAAATACGTTTGTATTTATCCCACCTTCCCTTTCATCACCTTTAGAAATGTTAGCTTTGAGAAATTCTAATAAAACAAGTTTTAACGCTACATGTGAAAGAAAAAGAATTTTAAACAGAGTACAGTAACCCAGTAAAGGACAATATATTGAACAATTCCATTTGCTCTTAAAACAGAATACCAGGGTCATCAAATATCAACCCAGAATAAGTTCTTTGAAGTTTTTGAGTTCTTTTACCATAGGGATTTTATAAACAAAGTAGCATGTTGCTTTTTCAAATATTTTAAGTGTCAGGACGCTACTTTGCTCAATTTCGTCTCATGTCATCACACATACACTAAAAATAAATACACAGCCAGATATAAGCCAGATATATCAGATATAAAATATCACCAATATTTTCAAGATTAATAGTATTTAAGAAAGAACCTATCAGAAAAGAATTTATGAGCAAGACACACATAACATCATTTCTGTATCACATCTGAGTAGATGACCTCTTTGTTACATGTGGCAAGAATAACTAGTAATTCACTTAAACATGAACAAGATAAAAAAACAGACTTGGAGGAAAACTTTCGAAAGGGTGTAAAAAATTAAGTGAAATTCTGCAACAAACTGCCTAAGGAGGTTTCAAAAAGTCTTAACTAGACCATATTTATGGACAAGTTAGACAAGAAATTGTCAGCAACAAAAGCTATGTTTGACTCTTCTGTAGGATAAAGAAATAGACTGAAAGATCTCTCACATATTGTAGGTTTCGCAAGCTTAGCCGGTAACTGCAGAATTTGACATCTCATAACCATTTCAATTTAGGGATTTTGTTTGGGGTTTTATTTGTAAAGGAGGAAAAAAAAATACCAATCAGAACACCCAAAAACCTGCATTTTTATTAACAGTTTCCAAGATCCTCCAGCCAATGCAACTTCCCACCAACCTCTCCGCTCCCAGATTTACACCCAAAGTTAATGTCACTTCATTAATATACTAGCAGTCCAAAGCCAACACAAAATTTTAGCCAATATTTAGTTTGTATATGCACGATTTCCATCCCAGCTGTTATGCTTCTGCATCTTACCTGCATGGACAAGCACAAATCCCGCTCGTTTCCCTCTTTGGGTTTGCTTTGTTTCGGGCTCTTTGACCACCACTTTCACCGCTGTAACCTGAGACGATTTTGAAGGTAACACTTCTACTGAACTTATCCCCTTCTCCATGATCGTACGTTAGGATCACCATCTTCTACTGGGAAAGAGCATCCTTCCATTCAAAAATAAACTCTGGAGAGGAATCATCCTAAAACCAAATCACATGCATACGTTACATACGGATTTCAAGAGGTGAATTCCATACAAAAAACTTCAGAAAGAACTTTTGGAAGAGAGGTTTGAAACAAGGAGGGTATGCCTCTTGAAAGAAGCGCTTCTAAGTTCTGCCTCTTCCCTTGCTAACAGTATTAATGAGACTTAAAATAATCAAAGACCATGTCGCAAGTTGAAAGCAACCTTTTTGTTACAATTTAACTTGAACCTAACAACATTTACAGACATTGTAGGGAATTGTTGACCTAAGGTTTGCCCATGACTGAGAGAAAGTTGCTTTCCATGGTCTCTTTTTATTCAAACCTACAACTTATTTCTCCACCCATCATGCCTAACTAGTTTTTCATGCGATGATGGTCCACGGCCGCAATCTTTACTTCTTAACAAGTGTCATTCCCTGCTTGTGCAGAAAGTCCTAAGCAGCACTGCAGCACTGCTGGCAAAAGCTGACAGTATACATGGTTGCACAGCAGAATCTCCTGTCGTTAGATCACGTTACTGGCATCTGTCTGCATGATTCTGCGTTTACATTTTAGGTAGGGCATGTAGAATCCGTGCATTAACACAAATACAAGAGCCATATAAGAAGTTAGGAATTTATGCTCCACAGAATTGTAGCATGTGAGTAGCGCTTAAAAATGCCATACCTTTTCCTTTCTTCCGCAGAAAATAGCTGTTTAAGATCCTATAATGAACTCCTACTCTTCCATATTTTTTTATCCCTTACCTTTATTGTTCTCCATTAATTTGCAGGGGGGAAAGAAAAAAGAAATTACCTTTTTTTATGAAAAAGTATTTCTAAAAAAATGCCAAATAAGCCTAAAACAGTGTGAGAAAGTTTGCCTAGATAAGTGTAAGGATAGCTACCGTGATTACTAGCGAATCACAACACGCTTAAGTCTATTTCAAATAATTTAGTCACCCCATTTGTTTTTGATCTTAACCCTTAAGATGTTTACGTAGAATTTAACGTTTACAGAAAGTTCATGGAAAAACTGTCAGTACTTTCTAGTAGACAAAACAAAAAAGCTTTCAGGTTGAAGTACAGAAGGATGTATTTTTCAGGAGTCAGAAAACAAACTCACTGTATTTACCGCTCCTCTTATGCACAGCCTAATACACATCAATCCCAACACAATACCATTTCTCTAGTTCAGCAGGTAAAATTAAAACCAGAGACATCCCACACGTTGAATTAACCCAGGAAACAAACAAGCATACAGCATTAACGCACGAATGGACAGCACCTCTATAACGTACTAGGATATTCCAACATGATACATATCACTCCTACTACCTTTAAGGGACAACTCGTAACCTGAGAATACCAGGAAGTGAATAGAAGTGGAAATTAAAAAAAAGAGATGTTTAATACATAGGATTTAAACCACAGATTTTGCAAGTGCTATATGGCTCACTCCAGTAATTAAACACCACTCCACTTAAACAACAAAAACACCAATGATGTTTAGCAAGATTCAGCACTGGCACAGAACAGACGAACTTGCTGGTTTACCACAACCACCCTTTCAATAACAAAAATTAGCACTGCTTTCTAGAGAGTTATTTATTTCCGCTTTTTTTTCCTTAGATGCTGAACATATATAGGTATCGTCATATATTTATAAATTAATCTTTTAGAATTAACTATGAACTTATTGTTTTAATTATAAATACATATATTCATACAAAATGAAAGACCACTACAGTACATAGACTCCACAGACAGAAAAAGCATTTAGGGACTACATCCAACTGTAATGGTCTCCTGTATAAACTTCAGAGCTAAAATTAAAGTCCTAATCACTGCATTTACTTTCCTTCTCCTAATAATAATGAAGGAAACTCCGGCAGCCATTGTACAGGCAGTAGGCTGAAACACAGCCTGTTTCTTACAAACTCCGCTTTCCTGCGCCTGATTACACCACACAGAATGTCATTACAGCAACAGGGGCAGGGCAAAGACCTAAGTAAAATGACAGAGGAGCAAGTGAGGAACCCATATTCTTGCAGAAATGGAGGAAAGTGTGGTGGCAGGGAAAGTAATAATGACGGTAGTTAAATCACTTTGGGAAAATGAAAATACAGATGCCAACGAAAGACCAACTAATAGCATAACTCCAGACTGAAAATTCTAATTAGGCCTTTACACAAACTTAGGCCTGAGGATGCATTTATTTTTGTTTGACAATGTATAGCCAACCTATCTCAATAATTTTCTTCAGTTCATAACACTTCCTCTGCATCAACTCAGTTTTGTCAAACCCCTTCACCTGTCCACCCTTTTCAAATTTCATTCACAAACCCACTGCTTCGACTTCATAAGCTCCCAGTGGACCCAACCTTTCCTTTTCCAGCTTCTTCTAGGATTTATCTGTTCTCTTTCCTGGCTGTCATATTCTCATCACTTCCAATCTCACCACTCCTTGTTACACAGTTCACTATTCTACTCTCGTTGGACTCCTGAAGACCATGAACCATAACGATTTCACCAAAGTATCTGAAAGCACTTATTGCACCGAAAAAGTAACGCTGAACCTTCCGCAGGCACTCAGAAAAAGGCAAATCATTCCAGTGTCGCACCCAATGCGGAAAGAGTTGCTCAGTCTCGCGGTGCACTTGCCATAGATGCCACAGCTATTCCATCGGCCAAGGGGTGACCCGAGGGTGTCCCCCACCCGCGATTCGCAGCTCTCCCTGATGCTCGCTACACGGAAACTGGTGTTTGCTACAGAGCAAACACTTACAGAAGTGGCAGAGGGATGAAGGAAGGAAGAGGTGTCCACACCAACGTCTCCACCTCAACACTGGCAATATAGAAGCTCGTTTTTAAGGGCTTTTGGGTTTTACAGTGCGGGGCCTGGGGAAGGGAGGAAGAGCAACAGGGCCCACAGGAAAGCTCTTAACCCCCCGGGCAAGCAGCCCAGCCCGCCCAGGGGAAGGTTTCGGCAGCTCAGAGGGAACCGCAGCAACCGAGAAGCCGACGAGGAAACGAGCGAGCGGCAGCCATGGAACGAAAGTCGCAAAGAAACTTTTATTCGGGAAAAAAATCCTCGGCGAGACCGGCGGCGGCCGCTGCCACCCCATTACCATAGGGATTTTATAAACAAAGTAGCATGTT
>VZSC01013054.1:682688-708984 GCA_013398225.1 Steatornis caripensis
CCGGCCCGGGGGTGCTCAGGAGTCCCCTGCCAGCTCCCCTGTGGGGCGCGCGAAATGGCGGCCGCGGCCTCCCCGAGGGGAAGGGGAGCGAGGGCGGGATGCGGGCACGGCGCACGTCGTGAAGCAGCTGTGCCCCGCCGGGTTTCTCTCCCTCCCGTTGCGTGCGTTCCTCACGAACGGCCATTCCCACGGAGGGAAATCAAGCAAAACATAATGAAAAGCGAGTCGTGCACCTGATGCGTTTTGCATGAGGATTTGGATAGGTTTTGTTACCTTAACCTAAACATGTTCGTTCCGATGTCTGCCTGGAGCGAAACAAAATTTACTGATTACAAATAAATTCTTTTCATAGTAGTCCTGTCAGGAAATCTAAACAGCAACACGTGTTTCGCATCTCCCTCCTTCCATGGGCATTTGAATCTCGTGTGCTCCTCCAGGAATACCGAGTTCCTGTTAATTTCTGCCAATGTCGTTGTAAAGAGGCCTCAACATCAACTCTCGGAGCATCGTTTTCTAAACCTGCCTTCCCGGGGATGAGGGCAGCCCCATCGGAGATCCCGTTTCCTTCATACCTTCTCCAATTATCATTACCGTCAGTTTTGGGAACCAGCTGCGTACGTGCGTGCCGCCTCATTTATCCCAGTCCGTGTTGTCTACAGTTCCCAAAAGTGCCTTCACACTTACGGCAGCCGCTCTTTTTTTGTAGGACTATGAAACTAGACCGGACGTTCTTACGGACTTACATCGTAGAGTGTGTTTATCTTAGCTGACACCTCAAATTTTCATTTGCAAATGTCGGCTTTTTCAAGTCTAAACCGTAAAATTTTTAGAAGATCAAGATATATTTGTTCTTTTTGCAGAACTGAGTTTCCTCCGATTCCTTGCCCGAGCTCCAGTGTGAGAAGTGATAGGGTGTATTTTGTATTTAAGATTCTGGTGACCCCTCTGGATGAAGCAGATTTTAACTCCTCTCCCTTTTCCTCACAGCGAGCACAGCATGCAGCAGTTGCAGTGGTTCCTGTCACAGTGGACAGTACCATTCCTTCTCTGCAAACCAGCTGTCGGAAAATCACCTGCTTCAGCAAAACTACATTTTTTAAAGGGAATTTTTACAAGTTAAGTTTCTACAGTTACTTCCTCTGACGCCGATTTCATTCAATAGCCACAATACATTTCAAAGCAAATAATAACTAGTAGTAGATCAGTTACACTTCTTACGGTCATTACTATGTAAGACAAATGTAATTTGATCTCACTCACGTTTGTAGTGAATACATTTCAGCCTATGGCCGCTGTATGGTACACAAGTTGTATTGTATATTAAACATTAACAGAAATTCGAGCACTGAACTGTCGGGACCCAAACAAAAAATCTGGAAACTAACCTTTTTACCCCCAGACTTTATTCCTTCCTCACTGTGTCCTAATCTTCCTACGTGGGTTCTTCCCAAGGCATTTGGGAGGCTCCTTCCTGGCCTGCCTTATGATCACAGCAAGCCCTTTTTGTGGCTCTTTTCCCAATAAATAACAATGTGCTTCCATTAATTTTTGTATTATTGACATTCTTTTTCACAGACCAGCCTTAAATTTTTTTAACGATGCAAAAAAAGTCAAGAACAAATGCGAGTCTCCTTTTTCAACACACGTTTTTGGCACACAAAAGTATGTGGCTTATGGAGATGGGCTTTTGTCTTCCATGTTACCAGGTGCTTCCTCTTCTGTTGGCTAAAACTACAAGGAAATAATGTGAAGCTCACAAACCCTTAGAAAATCCTTGGCCTCCTTTCACAGATTTTGACGTGCAGTCCAAATCCCAGTTGCGAGTTGCTCTGTTGCCAATTTCTTTTTTTTTTAAAGTCCTCGTTATTCTTGACAAGTGATGCTGAAGTGAAGGAAGGAGATTCCACAAAGTACTTTCTTTGCGTCTCAGATGGCAACAGTTACATTTGAGCTAAGGCAATCTGGTTTGGGGGCACAGGGAGGGTGTTGGGTGGAAGTGTTGCACTACACTTGCCTTCTGGCTGCAGCCTTTCTTAGACACACAGCGTTGGCCACTATGAAAGCAGCTTCGATTTGACCTTGTGCTTTTGTCTCTATGTCCTATATGAGGTCCTGTGCACCTTCTGCCCCTGTCCCCCCCTCCCCATTTTCCCTTAATCCGTCCGCCTCTCCTGTTAGCTAAGAAAGAGGCAGCAGAACATGTGGCTGACTCAGAGCTACACATATTTTGACTTGACCCTTCTGTCAAAGCTCCTTGAAGTTGGCCAGCAGGTTCAAATTACGAAGGCAGGCTGACAGACTGATGGATGGACAGTGTGGTCACGGAGCCCTTCTTTCTTTAGGGGGGAGGCTGAAAACATCATCAATGTTTGGTCTACCCTGTTCTCCAGGTGAGCTCCGTTTCAAATCCAAATGTCTGTTTCCACTTGTGTTTTGGTGCTTCTGCTTAACTTGTCCCTTGCTGCCAGTGACAGTTTCCAAACTGGCCAAATATTTCTTTTTTTTCCCTATTTTCTGGTGCTTGCTCTTGCCTAGATTTGTGGTGCTACTACAATAGAAAAGTGATCTCGTTCTCTAAATCATTGCTCAGTGTACAGGTTTGAAGTGAAAGGCTTCCTTTATCCCTTTCACAAAGTTTCCAGCTGTTTTTTAATGCCTGGTTTTGGTTTTGTTCTGTTTCTTGTTGATTATCTTAGTTTTCTTCTTGCACTTTGTCCGTGTTTTAAAGCAGACTCTACTAGTTTTGCTTCTTAATTTGACAAAGAGCTTATCTGCTGCTTTAATTTATTCTGAATAAAAGTGACTCTTCAAGCCCAAAGGCTTCAGTGAGGCTTCATCTCGATTGCTGTACTATAATGAAACCATTAATTAAATAAAATCTGAGGTAAGAATGCAGACACATATGCCGCCGTTTAATTACTTCCGGGAACTTAAAGTATTGTTTTAATACTGACACCCTCCATTTCGTGAAAGAAAAGCTCAGAGAGTGGATACTTTTGGGGGGTTTTTGACCAAACGTTGAGTGGGTTGATCCTGTGTGCTCAGTAAGAAGAATTTAAACACGCTTGAGGCCAGGCAGACCCACGGACATTCATGCAGGTACAAACACATCCCTACAAGAAGCCCTTTAGCACAACACAGCTGGAAATTTCTCCTTCGACTAGGATTTTGAGAAGTGTTCTGCTCCAGAGCTGTGAGCGACGCTCCTTGAGCGGCCATGTGGGAGTGGGCATGCGTTTGCTGTTAAACTCAGTGAATCACTTAACACCGTGCTAAGCAAAATCGTTCACCTCAGCTCAGGGAAACAACATGAAGTCCGACCTCTCCCTGCTGCCTCACAACTCCCGTTTCAGACTCAGCAGTATAAACTCTTGTCAAACGGGGTTAGGGTGGATGCCCTATACGTGCCCTGTAGTTCCTCCACTGAAGAAAATCCTTGCAGAGATAGATTTTGGAGCTGCTTTGAGTAAGTCGAGGCAGCACAGTATGCATCTCTGAGGTTCTGTCAAATCTGAGAACACGCATTCAGAAATCAGACTAGTTTGTTAAGAAGATGCGGAAAAAATACAAAGAAAAGGGAGAAACCATTTGATACCTCCGCTAGTTACAACCCACCCAAGACTGCTGGTTTTTATTCGTAAGATGACATAACTTCATTAAGAAACCTATAGCGAAGTAATTTAGCTACTTCACTTCCAAGGCAGACTAGAATTTGGAGTTGCAGATGCCAGGCTGTGGCCCTCAGGTGCAGTGACACAGAATATTCAATTTAATAGTAGGAGACGAGAAAGGCAGGCTTTTCATCACAGTTCAGATCTCCTTTCTAATAATTCTTTAGCTTTTTTTTGTGGGGCAACAGGAGAGCTGCTTTGAATAAAGAGATCCTGACCTCGCAAACCGACTTTATCCCTGCTTTACAAAAGGAGGTGTTCCAGGCAGCAAGCAGCTGAACCTTTGGGCTCAGAAGTTTCAGTGCTTTTGGACACCTGTTAAAGGTCAAAGGAACTGAGAAAAGGCAGTAGAAGAGGGGAAGACTCACATCCCTCTCCTATCCCTTTTGACCCAGATGAGAAGACAATCAATCCAAGACAACTTTAGCACTTCAACCAAGAATTTGTCTGGGAAGTGGCCACGTGGGGAAACAAAAAAAAAGAAAAGAAAGGAAAAAAAAAAAGGGAAGCACATAAAAATACAGCCCTGTATCGACCGCTCCAGTTTAGTTTAGGAACTGTGCAACTCAGTCCTGCAGTCAACAGAAAAAGAAGCTGAGTGCACCAACAAATACGAACAGGAATTGTTGTGTGAATGATTGCGTGCAAAAGGAGAACAGCATCTGAAGGCTGTTGTGAAGGCTGGAGTCAATCCGCTCAGGTACCACATTATTAATCCCCCTGAAAGACTGGCTGATCTTTGCAGGTAGCATAAATAAGCCTGCGGTCTTCTCCAGGCACGCTTGTTGTTTCCTCTGCATGTGAAGGGGCCCCTTCTTTGACTTCCAGCCAGTAAAATAATGTTTTTTCCAGATAACGAGCCACTTTACATGAGGAAAATACTCTAGCATCCTGGACCTGTCTAAAAAGCATTCCACATACTCCCGGCTGCTCAACACCCACACGGTTATTTCCAATGCTCGTTCCATCACATCTCAAAAAACTAGGTGTGATTGCGATCTTCTCTCAGCCAGCTTTCCCAATTGTAACTAGGTGGGGGCCAAATCATAAGACACAGGGCTTTTGAGAAATGAAAATTCAAATATGCATTCATCAGCCGTTGCCAAAATAACCACTAGTAGTAAATCCCTGCAAGGTTTTGTCTTTATTCCTTAAAGATGGAAAGTGAGTTATGTGCATACTGGGTACCTACTGGCCACTGTAGCAGGATAGTCATCTCCCCATCAACCGCTATGGGAAATCAGGAAGCCAGGACTCACAGAACACTGGTTTTCAGAGTCAGGGATCATATTCTCTTCATGCCTGCACAAGGCATGGTGCAGATTTAAATAAGACAATTTAAAAGCACATATTTTGGCGAAACAAGCCAAGCTGGTGACTAAGTAAATCCTGGACTAGATTTTCTCCACAGGATTTATCATCTCATTATTTTTATGGGTTTTGACCTGCACGGTTGCTTTCTGCAGCTCTCTGTGGGTAACGATTTAGTCCAAACCAAAGTTATTTTATTGCACTCAAGGTGTGATACAACTTCAGCAGGGCAGTCTTTGCAACATCCTCCTCTTCAAGTTCTCCTTTTCAAATTTAAAAAAAAACCCCTGTTCTCTTCCCTCCAACCAGCTCGTGAGCTCTATCAGCACATTCATGTTTTGGAGAGGTTGAGATCGGTGCAAAAATCGATGTTTCAGGACAGAATTTGTGCTTTTAATCTACAGCTCTTTTAATACGTGTATTTAAGTTCACTGCTGTTACCCCTCTTCTGTACAATGTACCTCTTGCCTTTCAAAAATTTGACTCATAGCAAAGTAAGGCAGCCATTCTGTGACGAATGCATCTTTGCTTGCTTTGCTGTCAAATGTAAATTTTGGGCCCCCTAACAAAGTGAGCTAACTTTAAATTTAGTGATGCATTTAGATTCTGTTTAAGTACCACTGGTCCGCTACACCTGTTCTGATGCTAATACAAGAGTGTTGCGAGAATCTCGGCGCAGCATCCCTTCGACTCAGTAAACTCCACAGGGGGCCATCCGCAGCACACTACCATTCGCTGCTAACAGCTGGGACAGGCATCGAAGTGGTCAGTCTGGTCTTCTGGACTGAGCTGGCGATGATCCATACGTGAGGGAGATGGGCTTCCATGGAGCGTAGGGGTTGCGGTTTTTATTTAATTATAGTAAATTAAAATTAAACCTGCTAACAAAGGAGTTATTTTGCAAAGTCGAGCACTTGGACACCAAAATATACAATAATGAAGCCTGCTTCCCTTCATGGCATTCTCCTGTCAGACTACAGCTCAAACAAAAGCATTCATTTCTGTAACAGAAACAAATGCCAGAGCTGATTTCGCACGTACCATGCTTGGTTTTTTTCTGACATGGTTTTGGTTGCTGGGCATTCGTATTTAGTTTCCTCATACAGAGCTCTGCAATTCACCAACTGAAAAGAAACATGCGAAAAAAACTGCGTAACTTGCAGTTGGTTTGGGAAATACTGACCTTCTTTCCCACCTCCAGCTGTCAGGACGCCCTTCTGAACAACTCTTGGTGAACACCAGAGGCATCGTTCATCACCACGCGTCTTCTCAGGCTCTCTCACTGCTGGTGCTGCTCCGTCATTACTTTTGCATAACTCTTTAAGGAAAAGGACCAACAGCTCAGGCTGTCCTGCCCTGCCCCAAAATCCTGCTCAGCCCCAAGACGTCCGTTCTTGGGTTCTTGGGGCAGCTCATGCACCCACTCCCCCTTCAATTGCCCGGGCGTTAACCTCAGGGGAAAAGCAGGTGGGAGAATGAGGAAGGGAAGAAGCTCATGCTTAGGGGGTTTGCACTCCACAGGAATTAGTTTAACTCTTAATCACCTGTAAAAATCACAAGTGTCCCAAAACAGTTCCTTTGCTATTTTTAGTCCTTTTGGTAACCACTACTGTTCAGAATTATATTTTCCATGAACAAACTGCCAACCCATTGGAGCAGCAGTTCAGCCACACACGTTGCCGACCACAATGGGTGGTTTTTCCGTTGTAGTTCAGACTTACAATGTCAATCTTTGCCTCATCGTGTCGGAAGTCCATACAAACCCTACCTGCCTCAATTCTCCTTTTCCTCCTTCCTTGTCCCAGAAATATAAAAAGGTTGAAGCGCGTCGGGCAGGATTTCAACGCAAAGCCAAGGGATTTGCGCAGTGCCAAGGAGCGCACGGGATACAGTCCAAGAGCATTTGCCCATGAAAACGTGGCAACCAGCCTTTGGATTGGGTGTCTGAGAATGGGACTCACTGGAGGCGAGAAGCAACGTTGTTTAAAACTTGCGTAGTCTCGCATGGCTGAAATGCAGAGCTGGAACAGTACTGAGCAGGGATTACTCATACACTAGTGATGAGGAGGATATAAAGTAATAATGACCTCAAGTGACATGAATCGAGACTGGACCCAGACAAAACGTTCCCACTTATTACACCGTATGTCAAGCACAGAAGAATACACGAGATAACAGACCTTTCTGCCACCTTGTCTTGCTTTTTTACAGGAATGCAGTAACACAGTCCTGTGCGTGAAAAGGACCATTTTTACATTCAAAAGGCTGCAGGTTTTTAAGGTATTCTATGAAATAAAAGAATAATGAAAATTACTGTGATGTCAGAACTACTACTTTTGTTGCACTTATCATAGCTATAAAACTGAGGCTGAGGTATTTAACCCATGATTTAAGACAAGTGCAAAACAACCTAATTACTCTAGTAGTTTTAAATATATATTATATGTAAGTTTCTAAGACTTTATTTAAAAAAAACCCCACAGTATTTTGGTTGGTTGTTTTCTTTGCTAAAAAAAATACGTGACAGCATGACTTACCGTTATTTTTGGACACTACTGAAATATGAAGAGAACAAAAAGCCAACTTGATATTAATTGGAAATAATACATTTAATTTTTAGAAGGAAGGAATAATAGAAAACATACGTGGCTCTTCATCTCTGGTTGTCTGATCTTTCTCGGGTTTTAAATAAATCAAACCCTCTTGTGATTTCCACTTGTAATATTAGATCTTTAAATGTCTGGCTTACACTCTAGCATGAGCTCTGACAGCTGCCAACTTGGAGACAAACTACTTCATACCAGACCTCCATAAGCAGCTAGAAAAATTAGTTGTGTCTCGCTTTTAACAGCCCAGGTTTTTAACATGTTATTTTACTTAATTGCCATCACCTTTGCTCGTTACATGACATTTAGTGAAAGGGTAAAATAAAATCACATTTTAAAGTTCAGAGCTTAGAACTTGTAGATCCTATTTCCCTGTGTAAAAAGATGAGATAGTCAAAAACATCCTTTGTTTTGTTTACACCAAGAGCAATAAATTTTGGATGAGACATGACCGCTTCTTACCAGGTTCCGAGATACGCCTCTGCTGAAAACACAGAAAGAAGTCACTTCAGATTTTGTTAGCATTGTTCTGGAGTTATGGATGTTAGATGATAGGCTTTGAGTCACTAATAACTAATAATAACTTGATTTAAAAAAAAGGTTTGGGGGGGATAGATTTAGACCTAATCATTTTATAAACAGACCGAAAATTTCCCATCTAAGATGCAGCAAAGATCTGCAGACAGATCCTGCAGTTCTTCGCAACCAAGACGCCCCCTCAGGGCTCAGCAACTTGAGAACAAAACCAACAACAACGACAAAAAAAGGACATCTGATAAAATTATCATACGTTAAGCATTTACATTATACCCAATACACATTACCACACAGCAAAATAACTCTTTCAAGCAAAAGAATCACTGTCGAGTCTGCCTTCACATATTTTTGTGCATTTTGTCTTGCTATGACTTCCAAGTACAGGCTGGGCTTCCTAACTGGAAGAAAGAAGGTAGCCAGCACATGTACACGTGAAGAAAAAGACACAGCATAACTTAGACCATCTAATTTCAGTAAGAAGTCATCACTATTCATGACCTTTTAATTTTACAACTTTTTTTTTTCAAGTTAGTCCTCCAGCAAAGTCACTGTAAAGGACAGATGCACTGTGGAAGCATAGAAGTTCTTTTGGAGAGTTTTGCACCAGCGAGTCATTCAGCGTATCTGGGCATTCCGGAGGAGCGGAGATTCACTGATGGCACGCATTGTTTCCCAGTAAAGTTACAAAAGCACCGAGCCGAAAAGAAGAGCACTGGTAAATTAAGTGACCCTACACAACTACAGCCAGGAAGTCAAACACAGCAGGCCATGCCTACTGCTTGTGCAGAAGCAAGGAACGGTCCTCTGTAGGAGCACGCGCATCAAACGCATCAAAGAAGTAGTATTGGGTAGACCTTGGTGGGGTAGTTGCCTTTCATCCCCCACCAAATTTGCTTTGCCATACAAACTATTAAAGTTACAGGAAACCATCTGTGAACCCAGTATTACAACAGAATTCTAAGCACACCAACACAGAAACTCTGTTGTTCCTAGAGCTATAACGGGGTGCTGTTACAAAGGAAACACCTACAACAATACTCCTACCCAAGCCGTGTTTCTGAAAGAAACAGCTAAAACAATTACAAACGGACCCACTGGCACATTGACAAGGCATGACACTGTAAGCGCACCACGAATATCTCCTGCAGCGGCCCCTGTCAGAGCCCACTGCGCTTAGGTGTATCCTTCATTTGACTCCTCCTGTTCCTGTTCAGGCCGTTTGCGTTTGTTCTCAGCAGCTCCACACACTTCATCCATAAACACTTGCTGTCCCGTCACCACTAATGTTAGCATATCCGTTCTCTAAATCTCATTCAATTCAAGCTACTGTCCCTGCTGCATTTCATATAGCGTACAATAAGCCATACAATGAATCACACTTAGAAAAACTCTGTACAAATACATGGGGAGTCTAAATTTTACCCTTTCAGCTTGGTGTCACTACTTTGTGCCTGGAAATCATATCGTATGTGCCAGTCTTAAGAAACTGCATTGAAGACAACTACTGAGTTTTCCATGCTGTGAATTTTATTATAAAATTAATATGATCTTTCATTACAGGAGAAGCTTGTCTCCTTATGCACTGTCTGTACCAGATGTTTACATGTACACTTGTCAGGGTTTAAGGGGGCGCTTGCTGTTAAAGAGATGACAGATGCTCTCTATTAACCCTTTCCCTTCCCAGAACGGGAAGGGAAAGAAAAAAGGGAGAGACATAAGGGCTGGAAAAATCAAAACAGCTTTAATGAAACAATAACAATGAAAAGAAGTACAACGATATTAATGGGAAATAATGAAATACATGCAAAACCGATATTGAGCTCCCCTGATGATGATCATCTCACCCCAGACACCGCAGGGCAACACCTGGGAAAGTCCCAGATGGGGCTCAGCAGCAGACGGGAAACAGATTCAGGATCGGCATCGAAGGCAGAAGAATTGGACAGAGTCCTCCTTGGACGCCAGTCATAGAAGAAGAGAACTTGACCCTCGTGATCCCTCAGCTTTATACCGAGTATGACATGTATGGAATGGAATACTGTGTTTGGTCAGATTTGGGTCACCTGTCCAACCCACTCCTCCCCATAGGGGAGTCCCAGGTGTGGCCACTTTTCCACTCTTTCATTTCCAGCCCATAAGAAAGTCAGCAGAATCAAGCAGCGACCTTGGTTTCCATAGTAATAACTACAAGCAAGAGCCTTTCTGCATACCATTCCTACCGTTACTGCAGCACTAACTACGAACATCGAGCTTAATCACTCCTGGAAGCAGACACAGTCTGAAAAACACACTGCTAATTTCAGATTGCACAGGCTCTTAGAAGATACTTTACTTTTCAGTTAAATTACTAAAAAGAAAATTGGTTCTGTCCTAGCTCAGACCAGGAAAACACTTGTATCACTTTTGTATGACACCTAAACATTTTCTCAAGTGGTAACCATTGGCTCTCCTGTTTGATGCAGGGACACTTCCCTTGGTGGAGGATTCTGTTTTCCAAAGCATCTTTCTTTCCTCTCTTTGTAAATTCCTATCTTGCTGAATATCATTACGCTGTTCCCCACCATACATCCATGTTCAGATGTTTCCCACTGCTTCCAGCAGGACAAGTTTTCCTTGTTCTCCATCACAGTTGGTCAGTCCAAACTACAAAATCGGTTTGATGGGTCCTGCCATATCACTTCAAAGGCTAAGAAGCCACACAAGCTGCATCAAAGTGACATATAAAGGACACTGTAACATGTCACCTTTTTCTGTTACCTACTTGAAAGCTAATTTGAGGAGGTTCAAATGCTCATGAAGAGCAATTACATTTAAAATGTCTGAGGTCTGCAAGTATTCTTCAGGCACGTCATCGCAAAGCACGCTTGCAAAAACCACCCCCATTGGTATTTCTACACTGCGTCCCTTAATTACCTTGCCCATCTTAGCCATTAGATACACAAGCCTCTCATGAGCTAAATCTCTTTCAGTAACCACCATTACATATTGACATATATTTAATTCATTTAAGCACTAGTTTAGTTATCTAGTTTCTAACCTCTTCTAATACAATTCTTTGTTGAAATTAGTAGAATGTCTTAGTAATTAACAATGCTTCTTTGCAATTACAAATCACCTTTCAGCTCCTTGTTTCTAATATTTTTGATCTTCTTTTATACAATGTTCTACTTCCATTAAAGCTAATATAGCAAACACTTTAAAAAAAAGAAAAAAAACAAACCAAAACTGAAAACAAAACTTTGGACAAATCAATTCACACACTCCAGGAACAAAAGATAATTTTCTGCCTAGTGTATTTTCCCTGCCCTGTTGATACCTTCATCGCCGACACTAACACCAACATGGCCAAACAACAGGGTTTCTAAAATTGTATCATCTAGATACACCTTTGCCTTTTTTAATTTTTTAATTTTTTTTTTAAACAATTGCAATGCTGGAAGGCTTTGTGTAAGCGGAACTGTGTTAATGGGAATACAGTTTTAACAGGAGAAAGTTTCATTTTGACATAGTTTCATGTAGGCGCAGAAGAAGAAAACACAGCTAAGGGCCTGAAATTCCATTGGGCCAATTTAAACCATTTATTTCCGATATATTTTAATGAAACACTTCTAGATGGCAATTTTTCCATTAATTAGATCTAATATTATCCAGGAAGTCTTCAAGAACTTCAAGGAGAAATTAATGAAGTATCTATGAAATCTTTTATAAACATACAAAAAAATCTGTATATAAAATTTCTTAAATTTTTAGTTACATTACTATCTTCTTTATCAAGAGATACGTTTTACAGCCTTCTGTGGAATTAAAAACATTAAGACTTAGTCTCAGCTCTAAACCTCTGCAAAAGTGTTTTTCTTATTTATAAATACAACCATAATTATGACTCATTTTGGTAGCCATCTTCAGCACCTCTGGTATCTTTAAGAGACAACATGATACAAACCGAACCACCCCAAAACCATCAATTCCTTCCTTATGTGTTTTCAAGGTGTAGTTTTTCAATAATAACACAAAACAGTATTTTTTTGTGGCAGAAGGGAAGAATTATTATTACTTTAGTTACTACAAAAGTCACCGTCAGAATTAAAGGGACTTTTTTGGAAATTTTAGGTGGACAGGAACCAAAGCAGGCTGTAGTAACTTTAACAGATGACGTCAGAAGAACTGAGACTAAAGCAAAGTCTGAGCAAAAACAAAAGTTCAATTATTTTAGTTTCTGCTTTTTCCTTGCCTGAAACTCTTCGGTTTTATTTTTGACAGATTTTATTAGCATCGACAAGGCAGGATCTATGGCTTTCTTGGCAACTTCTCCTTTCTTTGCCATCTTGTTCTCCTGCCCCTTGCTTGCCTCCTTAAGATCTTGCTCCTTTTCTTCTCTTCGGCGAGCTTTCTCTTCCAAAATCTTTTCTACTGCTTTTGTCTTCTTGAAATTTGGATCCGAAGGATCCAAATTAAACAGGGGAGAAGTAAACATGGCTTGGAATCTTGTATCGGCAACATTTACCTGAAGGCAGAAAGGGAGTATTTATTTTAGGTAACCATTACCCACAATAGCACAACTTTCAAACACAATAAAATATAAGCTGCTAAATGACGAGATTGTTCATCATTCCTGGGACTGCTCCGGTCACAAAATCCCAGTGAACATGAGGCAGAGAGCCAGAAGATACTACCGGTAAAAGAGACAAGTGAATGCTTGTACAAACCCTGTACATGCATTTATCGGCAGACCGAGGAAAGGTTTGTTGTTGAGAACTGACCAGGACAAAAGCAGCAGCAGATAACAATCAGAACAAACATACCAGTGAGTATTTTAGGCAGTGAATTGTACCAGGCCTTGCATAATAGTGTTGTTATCTTACACCGAATTTGAGTCTGTCCCCTTTCACCCTTGTATCAGAATACTTCTTGCTTTTTGAAAACAGCCTGAAGGTAGGTCTAGGCTGATCTCCTTCAGATAGAGTAAGGGAGGAGAGGGATATGAGACCACCAAATCTGTCCTGAATATAACTGATATTACCAAAGGTTCTAGCTAAGCCTCAAAATCAAGAATACACCATTACCTGGAAGTCATCTTCTACTAATTCTTTCTTTCTCATTAAAAGCTTCTTTTTCTTCTTGCTCAAATTCTGTTGTTCTACAATCTTTTTATAATTAAAATGTTTTCTGGTGTCATCCTCATCATCCATCATAAGTAGGGCCATTTCAGCCTGTGACAAAATAAGAAAGTCCATGTCCACAATGAAATCAAGTTTTCTATAAAAAATATACCATCTTGTTAATAAAGTCTGTAGGAGTCTACGTACATATAAATGAGCTGAAACAGGGTTGTCAGGGCAGTATTAGTTCATCCATAACAACATTCTTTTAACTTTTGGAGGTGTAATACAAAATACAGTAGTTGATTTCCTTTTTATTAGATATAAAATAAATGCGAATGCCCACACTCAACTTTCAAAGATACTAATAATCTAATCTGAAAATTGCACACCATAACTTAGAAATCATGAACGGATGCAATTTTATGTTCATATTTTTATAGCAAAATAAATGTAATAAATTTATTTAGTTAACTTGTTCTGAGAATGAATGAAAAGCAAGCATGCAATAGCAAAGAATTCAATCTTCAAGGTTAAAAGTCTGCAGGACAAGGTTTGAACACACAAATGTTTCCTACAATGCCGATGTTAAAAGTCAGCGCTCAGCACCGCCCAACACGCAAACATACTGGGATAGATTTAAAGCTAGAGGGATGATCAGCTCAACCGGTACGGCTTCTGTGCCCTTACATTCCAGTGTTACCTAACTCTGTTGAGCTGTGCTCAACTATAATCTTCCAGAACGATACCATGGCATGATCTTAAAACGTCAAAGCATGGGCCATCTACCATTCTTCTTGGGTAATTTTTGTTCCAAAAGCTTTCACTATTAAAATCATAGTTTTCTTCTGTTGCTGTCCTATAGAATTCAGTAGTTCCACTCACAAACACGTAACACAAATATTTACAGAATTCAGGCAATGCAACATCAGTAATTCTTAACAACTTAAACTACTTTACCTTCTGTTTTTCAACTTCATCTTCATCTTCTGACGTACTCTCAACCGACTCTGGCTTCTTCTTTAAACCTAAGTGCAAATATAGGACACGCACAGGTTTATTCAAGCTTATGCATGAGAGGATAATTTACCTATGAATAGAACCTCTAAGTGCACCTCATTTTCTTGTAATCAATGCTCACATGTCAGATATGAAAAAAGGCTGAAAAGTTAAGAAAAACCAGCTAGACTTGAAGCAATAAAAATCCACTCAGTATTTGTTTCACTTAAGGAGGCAGCAATATTCGAACGGCATAAACAGGTCAACAAAAAAGACCAGTCAGAAAAAATGGTTTTACTTTATTTTTCATAGATCAGTAGAGAAAAGTATTACAACAGCACAGGCAAACACATGACATTACTCCTCTCACAGTGTTTTAAAGATAAATTAGTTTATATACTCATAAATGTAACTGAAGTTGCAGTCTGCAAGTTCTCAAATTGTTCATTCTTTCTGCTTAAGTAGACAATGCAGTAAATGCTTTAGAATAAATAGCAACCGTGCGCCTCTTCTCTGGATCCAGACTCCAAGTCTGTCTGCTGAATAAGAGTTCATCAGTAAAAAGAGAAATAATGGAGAACCAGTTTTAAAAACTTATTTGCAAGGCTAAAAGCCCATAACGTGCTGTTAGCCATGCTAGCACAAAATACGCTTCCAAAAAAGACCTGAACAGAATCATGGGGATGAAAATACGATTGACTCTGTTCAGAGTGAATATTCTTCTGATGAAGTTATCTTAATCTCTTTGAATTTACTTTATAGATACACAGTGCTGATTAGACAGACACAATGAATAGTAACAGCGTAAGACATTAGTCAAGCATAAACTTTAATGAAAACAGACCCATTTATAAATCCTAAGAAATGAAATTACTCTCTTTGGAATGCCTGTAGACCTCGATCAAGAAGGAGCAGGAAAAGCAGAAGGTTTCCTGACCTGAACCACACACTCTGACCTTTGAGCTTGGAATTACACTCCCAGGCAACTTATTACAGTCCACTGGGGGTACTCTTAAGGAAGATACTTGGCTCCATTTTGTTAAGTCAGATTTGTAGTCAAACTAGAAATACAAACGTGCCCAAAAAAATGTCAAGTTGTATCACTAAGTATACTCTGGAACAGGACACATGTCTTGAAGAACATTTTTTTCTCCCTTGGCTATTCTCTTGACTATTTCTAAATGGATTCCAAGCTGGAAATGGATTTCTAGAAGAAACAAACCACCACCACCAAAAAATAAAATACCCAGATGCGCAACATCATCCGCACAGGAACTAAACTATTAATTTTGTAGTTCCAGAAAATGTGCAGGAAAATCAGATTCAGATATAATACTGTTACCCAACCTACACAATTTACATTAACGTGTAGAAGAGAAAAATAAATGCCTTACGTAAGACTTCAACATCTGTGATGTCTTTTATATCTTCCCAGAACTGGCTAAACTACAGAAAAGGAAATGGGCACAGAGACACAAATTTGAGACGATTATTCTAGAAGTTAAATCAGGAAGTCTCTCAGCCTTTCCCCCAAAGAAGGGCCCCTCAAGTCATCTCCCCTCATCTTTCACTACATGTAGAATCACAGAGGAGAAGATAGCTTCTCTTTACACCTGCAAAGATTTCTGTTGCTGCAGATGGGGGAGAGCCAGGATCTAGTATCAAACTAAGCTCTTTTCCATGAAAACAAACAAATAAATAGAGCAAACTTTATTTCTTACTATGATACTGTGCAGTTAATAAAACCAGCTTGGTACCTGAAAAATCACTCTTAGCACTAAAAATTTTGCATCATACTGAAAACAGTCTGGTTTCAGAATTCACAACTGCATCATTTGCTGTCTTTTTAACCTACTCCTCACACAGTGCCTCTTCCCACATACATTCCGGAAGCCCCATGCCACATTGCACACTTACAAACATAAAGCTTATGATAAGAGTCTTTCCAAACAGATTCCAAAACCTCAGATCTTCCCTAGCACCTAATCCCCACTGCCATCTTTTAATCAGATGTGGTCCACCCTACACCAGCCGATACTTCTCTTCAATGCTCTGCAGAACTGATAGCTGCCACGAACCAGCGAAGCCTCTCGTCTTTGCTGCAAGCCCCCTCAAGCTGCCACTCGGCTCATTCTCAGCTCAAGAATTTAGTTTGCAACATCTGTTTTGCACATCAACAACTTTTCAGTGCTAACAGTAAAAGCTAATGATAACTTTGAGACTTCAAATAGAGAGACCGACCCCAGCCCAAAAACTACCCTCAAGACCTCTCATCTGTCTTACTCAGAAGCTTGAAAGTCAGTCTCAAAAGCCTTGCGAAGACACACAGTAAATGAATTAGTAATACAGCTAAGACCTTCATCTTCCAAGTACAGGCTCTACAATACTCAGATTTTGCTGCTAACCTCTCACGTCCCCACAGTTGTACTGCTACCTCCCAGCATTAAAAAGCCATCAACTCCTACATGTATCGCAAATTAGATCATGAGAAGGCATCAAATGGTTTGGAACCTGTGGGAGTTACAATAATGTGTAAAGACACATAGCCCTTTACCTCAAAGGAGGATCAACAGAAACTATGTTTAATAGGGCAAAGCATTCAGATTCAGTGATCTCCAAAAGCAGGACATTGCAGTCATGTTAATAAGCAGTTAACGCTATTCAGCTATTAAACTTCCAGCAGTTTAAGCTACAAAAGTCATTCTGTCTTACGCAAACCTTTTCTGAGACCCCACAGACACAGATGCAATAAGACTGAAACTGGCCGAGCCAAATGAAAGATTTACAATGCTTTTTGAAACAATCAAAACCGAGTGACAGGTGATTCTTTTTCTTGACAATATCAAACTAGAATCAAGCTTCTGAAATGCAACATCAAGGCTCAAACATGCGCAGCATTTTACGTTTTAGCCAGTGGTACTATTGAAGAACCACATAGGGATTATGTGCACATGAAAACTTTGTGCAAAGCAAGCTCCATCATGAATTTCAGGAGTGCTAATTTGCACACACCTGCAGCCTGCACAGACACTCCAAGGCACAAAGAATTTGCTCTACCTTGCCTTTCCCAAGACGAAGCAACCACAGCGTAAGAATCACTGTCTGCTTTACGAACGGTTTTCAAGAACAAAGACAAACCTGATGAATATACGCTCGAGTAGAATTCCCGTAACTTCCAGTTTTCCTTTCACAGCACTCAAATTTGTTTCGCCCTTTGTCTAGCAGCTCCTTACACCTTGCTTCCCTTCAAATGCCTCAGCTTGTCAAAAACTAACTTCTACAGGACCCATACACGTTACAGTCAACAAGTGAATCCAGCACGGGAGCAAATACACCACTGCAAAACCCCAACTGAGGACTGCATCCTCACAGTTTCTGCACCAGTCCACCTGAATCTGCAAACATATTCTGTCGTATGCTTTTTCAGCATAATCTAAGATCATCTAACAGGGAGAAATTTCCATCTTTCAGGGGAATTGTGGAAGGCTTATGAAAAACTACGATCATTCAAGTTATTGCTGCCTGTACCCTGAATACAAAGTTGGCACAGCTGCAGCCTAGTTCAAAGAAGATTGTAACCCGTTTTCCCCAACTGGATAAGCTAGCTGTGCTTAAAAACAACCCCAGCTATGAGACAGAGGCTGTTCTGCGTAACCTTGGTGAAAGCCAGACAAAGTTGTACTGTGTAATCATCGCTAAAATGTCAACTGGCTTTCAGCCAACCACTGTGCTCTCCCCTTTAAAACTTCTCCAGGGCTAGCCACATTCTGTTTTCCTCCTCTTTCTTAGTAGCTTATCAGTAATCTTGCAGACAATGGCTTCACTTTCTTAGCCTTTATGTCTATTTTGCTATCCCCAAAGACTCCATGCACACTAAAAGCCTATCCTCTATATTATGGACAAGAAAGTTTAAGAATCTGCAGACACGATCATTCTCTGCTGAGCCCCTCCACGACACAAAGAATTTCTCACATAATAACGCAGGAGACAGCATTTTTTCAGAGATTTCACATAGAATGTTGAAACATCAACATGAGAGTACCTACGTAATCTACCTAGTGAGAAAAAAAAGCAGTGGAAGAAATGGCATCTTTACAATGAGTCCTGAAATAACCTATACACAACTCGCCAGGAGGCATGGCAGAAAACAACACTGCCTGACACCTTAAAGTGTGGTATTTTCTGTAAAACATGGGTAGGACTCACCCTACTGTTCTGTACTTCAGACTACTGAGACATATACATAAGCATATTAAGAAGTCCAGCTTTTGTTTTTTAATTATTTACTTTCTCCTAATATAAACTTCAAACAATCAGGACAGAAGCCTGTGCTGGCTAGTATAAAATTAAAAGTAATTTACTCTTTTTAAATGGAATTTGGAGCTGCACCGCTAAACTCAAAAAAACCAACTTAGACAACAGACTGGTGATACTTGTGAATCTGTCATTATCTTCTTTTTGTTTTCTTACTACATTTTTTTCTGTCTTTTTTTCTTCTTTTAATATACAATAGTATGAGCCATGCTTAGGTTTTGGCTCCCAAAAGCATGGAAACCCAGGAGACTCACACTTACTGATTATCCCTACCTTAAGATTTTAACCAGCAAAATCATACCCAAAATAAATTTGCTGTTACCACAGCAAAAGCTAACTTAAACATCAGACTAAAAAGCTTGTAAAAAAGGTATCCTACAAATCTGAACTGGACAAGTTATTTCCTAAGATATGACATTTAACTATTTGGGTTCCTAGGCAGCCAGAGTACACTAGTAAAAACGAGTATCAGACTAAGAGGAAAGAAAACTGATTTCTTCTGAAAGACAACTTTGTTTATGATACGAAAACATTTGACATTCATATAATTGACCCAAACTTCAAAGAGACCTATACATATCTGGCTCCTCCGATATAAAAGGAAACAGGCTTCAAAGGCAATGAAGTTATTCTCTCTGGAATATTTAGAGGAGCAGATGGTCAGCTGGTTTCTAATAGCCATCCCCAGAAAATGGCTAAATAATGGTCTTCGACAAAAGCCAAGAGAACAATGCTCCCTACAATTCCACAGACCACAATATGCATTATTTTACAAGAACAGCACCTGCAGTTTCAGGCAAATGACACCCACTTTATTTCATTCGGAACACACTATCTCTGCATTTACTCCAGCCCAACTTTGTTTCTAAAGCTTGTTATTTAAAGAAAGGGCAGATTCATTCCAGAAGTCACCTGTCTTTACCCACCTGTTTTCTCAAGTTCTTCGGCAAAATATGGGTCGTTGAGATCAACATCAGATGGAAGTTCATCTTCACTCGGTTCTCTCTCAGCGGTAGCCTGTAACAATGCACAAACATCATTTCAACCAACATACAAAGTACCAAAGTTTCACTGAAATTAGATGTTCCTTCTGTTGGTAACTGAAGATGAAAACTGAAATACTGTATGCTGAACATCATAAAACTAGAACACACTAAAAATTGCTAGTAAAGACAAATCAACAATTTAAAATGTTTCACAGATAGAAGGCTTTTTGCTTACCTGAAGAAGAGCTATTTATATATTCCAAGGAGCTTTATTAGATGCACCCACAAACTGTGATGCATTAGCTAACTGTACCAACAAATTTACAGGATCACAGCATTGTTGTGTCCTTACTTTATGTTCCACAAAAACTCTGCTTGGGGAAAAACTTGAGCAATGAGCTTCATTTCGTGCTCTGAAATTCAAGAAGCCTGAGTTTGGATTTAAAGAACAAATTATATACTGGAAGTATTGTCTCATACACTTTGCCCCTTGACTTACATTTATCAGACTGAAAAAGAGTATTACGCTAGAAAAGTTGCTCTACTACCTAACAGTGCTGCTTACTCTATTCAGAGCACTCATTTTCTGTAAGGTTTAAGAAGTTACTCATCAAATGCCAGTTAAAACTGACTGGAATGCATAGCATTACTCAAGTTGCAGGGATTACTCTTAAAAACATTATTCTGCAACACGTATTATATAGAGAGTAATTTAAGAACGTAGGGAAGCTAGATCCTGTACGCCACGAGCATTTTCTCCTAGCATATGCACAAACATTTCATTGATCTGCCTATTTCCACACATTACTGCCACGGGAGTCAGTTACTGCACATTACTGTCTGCATGTGGAAAGATGAAGCATCAGGAATTTTCACATTACTATAGGACCATTTTGTTAGTCACACAGAGAACTATTTACCAAACTTGCTCTTGCAATTCGAAATTCAAATAGTTCTTCGTGGCTATTAATTCTTTGCCATTACAGTTTTGGGAAAGAAGTCTGTGTGATTTCAGGTCAAAAATTTCCAAAACTGCAATTATCATGACCATAACAACTTCGAACTGGTATGCATACTCTAGCAAAAAGACCATTCCTAATGCATTCAAAAATATAAATTAAAAGCCAACTGTTACTACGACTCATTTCTCTTTAAAGCAACACAAGGAGATCAACGAAATTTTGTGTAGGCATATTATGTATGATCAATAGTACCCCGAACAACCTTTAGCACTAAGTTTTATGAGGCACTTTCGGTCTTTCCGATCAAGTGACTGCTGCGCGTTCAAACCTTAGAATAGTACTGGAAGCGATACAATTTTTTATTTAGTTTGTCCAAAACAAACAATAACAGCAACTTAAGAAAACAAACAAAAAACAACTCCCCCCCAAGCGGCCAATGCAAAAATTACCTTTCTCTTCTTTTTAAGAATTCTTTTTTCTTTCTTCTTCTCTAGATATTTTTGCCATGGAGTTAGGTTATCCTTTCCTTCCAACCTGTTTTTGACCATTTCTTCAGCAGTTTCTTTGAGGCCTAGAACAAAAAATTGTAAGTTAAAGAAATGAGATTAATCTGTTTGGGGTTTTTTTAAATCAACTGTTTTCTCCTTCGTAAAAAGCATAGTCTAGTTTTTCTTTTAACAAGACTGGGAAAACAACATAAATATTGCTTAAACCAAAATCTTTATAAATAAGATCACTTTGCAGGATGTGTTTTTCCAAATAAAACACCCCTTCAGTAATAAACTGTGCAAGTCAGAAGAAGAGCTTGCTTATGTCATATCCGATTCCCAACACTCTTGCTATTCCTCAGAAAGGTCTCCTCTCCAGACACTAGACTGTGCAGTACATGGATGCCAGGATGAGAGTAACACAATAAAAATAAAACCAGACATATACAGACCGCTTATGTTCAATGTACCTTACTGTAACTGGTTAAAGTTCACAAAAACACTTTGAATACAGTCCTGACATTCCCATTTTTTGTGCATGGCAAACCAAAGCACAGAAGATGAAGTGACTTGACAACGATTCTGAACTGTTAAATCACTATCAGAATATCGGGTCATCTCACAGCTTGCCTGAACCTCCATAGCTGGTGCTCTGCATGTCACACAGATGTTATCTGGTCGCTGCTGTATCAGTACAGTATGCCTTGCTCCCATGATAAAGTTGCTATATATAGCATCTCCATTGCTGAAACTTTGCGTCTGCAATAACACTACGACAATGCTGCGGGATCTCTGATGGTCAGTGTATTTGTCGTCCATCATTGTAAGAGAGAACAATAAGCTATCGTTTGGATAAATTTAAAGTGAAAATAAACCTGCAGCTAGAAAGCACAAAAGAACATAAACAAAAACTCAAAGAATTTCTTTCATTATATACTAATGTCATAACATGACATGCATTACATTAAACTAGACAAGTTACTTTCAAGTCATCTAGCCTTTTGAAGCTACTTAATACCAGTCTGCTTGAACAACAGAAAACTCTCTAAAATTAAAAAAGCAGTACACACCTGGTATGACAGTAAACCTAGATCCAGATTCAGTGCTTAAGGTAAATAGCTTATTTTTTTTTTTTAAAAAGTATATTTTATCAAGAAGCAGAGACTAAGGGCATAGATGCTTGAAACATATCAGCCTCTCAAAGAAACAACAAAAATAAAAATTGAAAGAATGTTTTGTTATCACTGATTACCAGTTCAAATTATCAATCTTAATATCAAAGCTTATATCAATATATCAAAATATCAAGCTTAATATAAAAAAAAAGAAGCATCAAGAGAAATAAACCATCCTCTTAGTTGTTAGCCACACCAAGTTACCAAAAGTAAATTTTGTATTTAGCAGCAATGTGACCTGAAAGATCAAAGGTGAAAAGTACCGCCCTCTCACTACTTTGGTGAGGAACTGTAACCATTAACTGTAACATTAACTGAGATCTGCAGCTATTCCTGTGCGGTGTAAGAGAAGCCCTTGAGTTTGTGTTTCCAGAGCTGTCAACGGTTGGGAAAGGTGGCTACATACTTTGCTGAAGGAAGTTTCCTCTTTACTTTCAGAGCATGACAGTTTTCCGAGGGTCCTAGAGAAGTAAACCCCATACAAGCGCGGCATATCTAGCTCTAAATAATTCTAGCATAACATGATCAGACAGCAAGTTTGGATGGGTTAATTAGGTTTACACTACATCCATTACTTAGCACAGACTGCCACTGTGTCAAAGCCTAGCATTTGAAGCTGCATGCACATGTCCTAATGTTTAATTTAGCCTTTTTGTAAATATGCATTCTGATATTTTCTCATCACATGATCACATTTTACCTTTTCCAGAGGATCTTAACTGTTTGATCTATAGATGATGAACACACAGCTTCTCAGTAGTTTGTGTTACTGTTGAATGTATAGCTAAGTTACAGAACACAACAACATATAGCAAAATTACCGTAATTGAACCCTACTCCTGAAAAAGAATAGAGTTTTCTCTAGTATGTATCATGACAGTATTCAATGGTGCAAGAACATCACCTTAAGAAAGAATCCATTACAGTAAGTGGAACACCCCCACCTAGAATATTTAAATCTAGAATAAACACCAAATTTGAAAACAATCTTCATTTTTTGGTGAAAAATTCCACACACTTCAGGAATGCTTTTTCAAAAGTCTTTACATCACACAGTGCTTGCACATTATGAGGACAACTAGTGACCTCAGATGCAGCTTATGCACTTTCAGCCCCTTCTTCACAGGACAGGCACTTGCAAAACCAAAACTTCATCATGTGAAGAGACTGACTGACTTGCCTTGCAACACGCTGGAGCAGAATTCAGTGGCAGAAAGAGAGAACCCACTTCCCTGGCAGAGGTAATAGCCTGAGCAATGAAGTACTTTTCTCCCACCTGCAATTCTTTGCTTCATTCACTACACACTTTTTTTTTTTTAAACTTCTGCAACAAATGAGTCCTATAGTTAACATCCTCTTTTATGACACAACTGATAGATCTTGGGAGCGTGTAGGAATAGTGTTTCTGCTTCCCCCTCCAAATCTGACACTTGCCGTCTCTTCCCCAGTGCTACTTGTTCTGTCTCTCTTCAGCATCCCCTTCTTACCATCCCACTCCAGCCCTCACCAAACCAAATCCTACTCTCCTGCCCCTCATACTAGTTTTACTGCTCAGAAATCAGACTCAGACCTCTCCAGATGTCCCAGACTAGATCCCATTCTTTCTCCCAACTCCCAAGTTTCTCGTTTTGCCAGTCCCCACTCCTCATCATTCCTTCCAGCTCTCCTCAGTAACAAGGAACTGAAAATAGCGTTCGTAATGGAAAAAATGGGCAGCTTTCATGGGCAGTTCTACCCGTCCTCAGAACAGGGGCAGAAGATTCTTCTGAAAAACTGCGAACACCAATTCCTGTTCTTGCGCTTGTCCGCACTCCTCAAATAATTCAAAGGCTGGAGAGCGGGTTACAACATGACTGACATACAAAGTGTGGACAAGACCTAAAATGATATTATAGGTCTTATAGAAAGAAAAGAGTGGAGCAAAAAAAAAGATAAAGTTTAACTTCTACTATCCTGGAAAGAAGCCAGAATTAAGTGGCAAACCGTTACCACCACAAAAATTGGGTACTAACCCAGCAAACATGCAGAGCCAAGATGAAGGAAGGTTATCGTAGAAGTTCACTAAAAACATGCCACTAAGAAATGCTCTCATACAACAAGAACAAATATTTCATTATTTCCAACTGTACACCTCTTCATCTCCAAAGTCACTGAAAGCAGAGTCATCTGCTTCCCAGAAATTGAACTACTAGTACTACTTTGGACATTATTGTGCAGGATTTTTCTGAAAAAACTTACTAGCCAGGTAACAGCAACCTTGCAGATTCTCTCTGAAGACAGTAAATACTGGATTAAAAAAAATATATGTCACATCTCCACAAAAAGAGAGACCCTAAAATCTCAAAGGAGGTTACAAGATTTCTGATTTATTTGCCTGGAAAATGGAATTATTTGATCCATCTGGCACAGAAGGACTTGGAGGAAAATACAGCCCTTTCTTGTGGTATTTGGCAGTCTCATGAAAGGCATTAGAGTTTCTCCACAGATTAGAATGGCTTAGAAACTACTGTCCAGACCACTTCCCAAGAATAAGAGTATATTTAAGCGGTCAGAAGGCTTTTGATTGCAGAGGGGGAAAGAAATAGTCTACTTTAGGTAGAATTATTAACTGGCCACAGAAAAGGCTAATTTATACCCTTATCTACATCAATTTTTTTAGAATAAATGAATCCCAGTAGTCTTATTGAATCTTCACAAATAAAGGCCAGGAAAAGAGGGGGAACAAGTCATCCATATTAGCATACAACTAAACCATACCTGAGCTAAAGGACTAAAAGTGTGATAAATACTACAATGAACCCAAGTATATCGCTTCTCACACTGGTGAGAGAGTGAGGGAGCGTGGGCAGGACAGAATTTTTACTTCTCTAAACACTTAGTTTTGAAAACTTTTGGAAGTTCAACAGCATTGACTGTCACAATTATTAGAAGCTAAGACGACACTTCTCTATTCTCGGGAAATCTGACCAACCAAGTTCATCTTGTATATAATGTCTTACCAGAAAAAAGAAACACCTTGTTGCAGGTAGCTACAAGGAGTGGCAGACATAAATATTCTGATAACATGAGAATTTGTAGTCAAGAACTACGGCGATGAGCCCATGCGCAGCTGAGTGCACACTGCTTCGTGCTGCAAGAGGTGAGACTACTTCAGTCAGAGGACATGCTAAGCAATGATATAGATAGAGATAGATATTCCATACGAGCATTTTTGTGCTCCATATAATCTGTAACAACATACAGTTTGGGTTTACTATGCACTTTACAGAGACACGATTGCTTGCTATTCTACTTGTGATGAAAACAAATTTTAAATTTTCCTTTAAGCCTAGCTAAATATTTACATCTCACTTTTCCCAAAGGAAGGATTTTTAAGTCCAATTTAAAAAAAAAACAACCTGTATAAAAAACTGGCCAAGTATCATCAAGAAATGCAGTTGTGGTCTTCTCCCTCTTCACCTTCTGAAGGGAGCTTTGGGAGCTGGATGAGGATGCATAGTAATTGTTGCTCAAATCTGATATGATTAAGAAAACAGATGGATGCTTAAATATAACACTGTTTTTGTGCCTAAAAGAAACAGACCAAAGAGACTTGGAACTACATCTAATTTATTTTTGCTGGCACTGTGGTTTATTTAAAACTATTATGATTCAAGAATAACTGAATCATTCACAAAGTATGCTTTCTATAACCATGTGTAAATATTTGTGCCAAAACTCAAATTTTAAAATTAATTCAAATCTCTGCCTTTCAATTTAAAAGCTTCCTAGATTTAACTGTTGTAATGCTCTGTATAGTAAACATTTGTGCAGGAAAAAGATTTTGCAGGAAGTCAAGCAGCTCAAGGCAGAGCTTGATAATAAAAATATTTCAACAGATATAAACTTGTTCTGAAAAATTAAGGAGCCTTAAGAGATTATAACAAAAACTATTTTTGAATTCCCAGAATGCTCCAACTCAACATAATTAATTTGTTTGGAATTCAAGTAAACATATTTGTTCAAGAAAAAGATAACATAATAACTAATGTACTTCTCTCCTGTAAGAAAGCACAGCCTCAACTGCATATATATTGCCAGAGCTATAAACTACTGTTCAGCATGTGTTGACCGTGCTCCACCAAAACCGCCCCCCCCCCCCCAAAAAA
>VZSC01013054.1:709123-726922 GCA_013398225.1 Steatornis caripensis
AAAAATCCCAAACCCTCCCTTTCAGGTATGCAGGACCTCCTCTCCAAATGCTGCCTGAAATCAGTAACAGCTAAAGTGTTCCCATACATTAGAGTCAAAAGCAAAGTTAAGACACCAGTCTTTACTTTTAGGACTTTCGTTTTGGGCAAAACCATATTCCAGGGGATAACGGCTAGTAGTGGTATTGACCAACGTCATGGAGGTGAATCGTCAAACTAGCAAAGGCAAGTGAACGATTCCATGATTTGCAGAATCTCTGCTCTTTGATAGTACTCTAACTTTATCAGGGTAAGAAATGAGGAAACATGGACATACACTGCAAAGTCATAGTTGGTAAACTGACATCAAACATCATAAACTACCAATGTAAACTTCACTCTGCACACATGCACGTTCAACCCAACATTATATGAACAAACCTGGCCCAGTGTACAGACATCCAACCGACTCGAGACAAAGTCAGTCATATTTATCATGATAAGGGCTTTTTTGCTTGTTTTGTTGTGGTTGTTTTTTTTTTTTAACCCATCCCTCCCTCAAAAGAGATGAGTATATAGCAAAAGTCCTAGGAGCCCCACAAGAAGGTGCAGTAAGGTAGGGGTCAGACTAGATGTAATATGGAACAAATCCAGTTTTCTAAAGTCAAGCTCAGTTCCAAAGAAACAGGAAGCCCCTGTATTAGGGAACTGGATTCCATCACTACTACAGTTCCTAAATGTTAACACAATTTACTTGTAACATGTCAGGTACAGTTTTAAAAGGCTGAGCGCTTCAGAAAACTTCTTGCTCTCCCTGTGCTACCAAGTTTCCTTTAGTTTCTCTCAAAACAGTTTTCCGTCTCCTCTAACGAAGGGTTTGCTCTAGAATCCTAACTGTGTCACACCCCGTTACATTGCTTAGTCTTTCTTAATTTACAGAACTTCATTCATACAGTTCGCAAGATTCTTTGCAAGACAGACTGTATAACAAACAAAAAAACCCCAAACGTGTTTCCAAACCAACACAAAACCCGGTAGCTTTTCTAACTGTTTAAACAATGCCTGGCCTATATAAACACACAACACATTCCTAGCTGCAGTTGTTTTAACTGTGGTTTCCACCTTCAGTCTAAGAGGGGGCCACAACAAATCTTTGTTAAAAAATCTTATGATAGCTACGTATGTATGAAAACTCATCTGCCTCGAACACTCAGTGACGCAATGAATGAGACGCTAAGTGAGCAACTTCAAGAATGCAAATACTGACACACTGTGGACAGACGAAGTAAAAACACGATGATATGGCTGTGTTAGCAAGCACTTGTATTGCACATGACAGATGATTTTTCTGAAGAGTTTTGGAAGAATTTGTGCCAGAAATGATTGGAATTATATAAGCATGACTGAAAACACACAACTGTTTTTAATACCAGTGTATACTTTCAAATATAGATCTTGGTGAGAACTAGGGATAAAACTATTCTGTGAAGTTGAATCAATTTCCCTGATTCAGTACAGAACAGAACAAGATTTTAAAAGCACGCATTTATATTCAACAGAAGTTACCTGAGTGAATTCAGAACAGTATGAGTGTAAATCAGATAATTAGAGATGCATTCCTAGCTGGAGTTAATACATCAGTAGCGAAGGGGCTGGATTCTAGGATGTTTCTGGTCTCAGTACTTACAGTAACAGCTGAGGCCGTGTCCTTACATAGCCTGCAGTCCTCCACGTACTGAGCCAGTACAGCACCTTGCTGCCTCAAAAAAAGTAACGTCACGCTTCCCTAGCCTTTGGACTGTGTAATTCAACCCCCTAAGCATTCACCAAATGCTTCGATTTGCCTGACTCGCTAACCCAGCAGAAAAGATCCAGATTTCTTCTTCTTTTCAAGAGTATTTCTGCCATTTCAGCAAATGGAATCAAGCTTGCAAAGAGATCTAACAAGTGCCAGGGCTCGTACAGGCAGTCACAATGACCTCCAGGCCAGGAACAAGAAGGAGAGGCCACAGTGAAAACTTCTCCCTTTTGGATGTAGCCAGTTGTTAAACTGACTCATTACATGCCAGGGAAAGTACACTCCCCCAGCGTAAACAAAATATAAAAATGAGTCTGAATGTCTTTTCATCACAAAGGAAATAAAATAGACATTTTTTTTTAGATCTTTAGATCTCAGGATGAGTTGAGCTGGGATACTACATGATGAAGTCATCTTCTTTTGATTTCCAGATGAAAGTCTGGATATCACTACGTACGACCAAATATCCCCCAACTTTTCTTCCTGGTAGCTTTCCTTCCCATAGAGCAGTCTCACTGGAAGGTCAGACTTCTCCATTCCGTTACCCTAAACCTTCAGCATTACGCAAGCAAGATTTTCAAACCATTCTCCTCTAATTTTATGCTATGTTTCCCAATCATACTGGTTCGCATTTTTAAAAGTGTTTCATGACTCAATGGCAAACACGTTAATTCTATTCAAGAAAATCTATAAAGTGATGAATGAAAAACCAAGCACAGGAAAAAAAAAGGCGAAAAAATAAGCTACCAAGAGAAGCCTACAGCTGAGGAACTGAGTTCAGTCATATTATTTCTTCTATTTCCCTCATTGTAATCCATCTGGATTTCCACTTATGGAAATAAGGTCAGTTTCTACTACTAGAAATCCAACACCTTACACTATATCCCTATTAGCAGGCCAATACTGCATATCCTCCCAAGTTAGTAAAAAAAAAAAAAATAAAGCTTACCTGGAACCCATTTTATCTCCATTCCTATATCCTTTTCTTCCTGTTTTTTCTCTTTTTCTCGGATACTTTGCAAAATTTCTCTGTACTTGGCAATTTGCTCTTCATCGTCTTTTTGGCTTTTCCTGCATTTGTCATCTTCCACTTCATGAGCTACATCACCACCTAGAAAGAGAGAGTAAAGCTATCACAGCCAGCCTCAAGAAAGTGATCAGTTGAAATTAATGCTTAGGAAACACATCTAAGGTGCATACACTGTTTCTAAAAAACAATCTAAAATATTTTCATCTATTGTTCCCCCAAAGAGTAACCAGTTTTCAACTCCCCTACTTAGATGAAATAAAAACAGTATCTGCAACGACAAAAGGGAATTTGTCCAGCAAAGGAAATCACTGATCAGACACAGCATCCTTTACTGCATTTTAGAATTACTTGTTTTGGACTCCCTTACAGCAGAGCAGTACCTAAATATCAAAAAATACTTGTGTAAAGCATTTTGAAAATAGAGTGCTACATTTTAACAAATAAACCTTGCAAGATTCTGTAACAGAGATGATTATCCAATGCCTTAATCTTCAGTGTCTTGCTGAATTAACAAATGAAGCGAGATGGAAAGAGGCTTTTTTCTTCCTTTTTCTAGAAGAACACAATTACGATGTGACTTACAATAAGCTTTTAAACAAATGTTTCAGAGAGAACAGGCTTTTAAGGCTTTAAAGATGCTGCAGTTCCTTCAACTGTACAAAACTAGGTTTGGGGCAGGCTCTTTTTTTTTTTTTTTTTACTCTGGTGTAGCTGTGCTTCCTACAGTACAGAGTTGCATGGGCAGCACAACAGATGTCTAGAAAGACAGACCACAGTTGAAAGCTAACACAGGGTGACCTCTGGTCTTTGACTAAAACTTAGGTGTGACATTTTTCTCTTCCACATCCCATCAATGCAAGAAGCTGGTTGTTGCCTGGGAGCAGAAATCTGTACAGTTCTGTTAACTGCAGCTGCTTCTCCACTTTCCTCATCAGTAGCTGGGATCTCCTAAGAGGGAAGCATCTTCTCACACAGCAAGCAAACGGCATTCAGTTTGGAAGACTGAGAAGAAAAATAAAGTCACTTTGTCATTTCTTCTTCCTGGTATCACGTGAAATGAGAATTAAAGCTATACTGGATGGGAACTGAAGAAATCCTTAAGACAAGAAAAGCTCCCTTGAAACTGTGTAAGTAAGGGGCTATGGATTTGTATTTATGACTTTTTTTGCTAATTTTCCTAGGAGAAATTTAAGTAGCAATGCATATTGTCATGCTTTCTCATTTAGATAAAACATGCATTTCTTTGGTCAGATGTTCAACAATCGCCTTCAAAAAAACCTTAAGAGCCTTTTCATTCTGTAAGCAAATAAAGAACACTTGACAACAGCTGCAAGAAAGGAAAATGAGCTGAATCTGTTCTCAAAGTTTGTTCAGAGTTCAAATAACCTTGTCACTAGCTTTCAAGTATCACGCTGTATTGCACAACATGAGGAACCACTTTCTGATGGATATTAAGGCAGAAATGGTTTCTGCCAATAGCTTGTTCAAAGACTTTTTGAAGAAAACACACAAACAAAACAAAAAGTTCTGGTGCATTAACAGCTGCACTGCAAGAGAAATCTAATTAATCTGTGAAGGAAAAAAAGCCGAAAGCTGATGAAATTTAGAGTATAAAAACCAAGTATATTCTTATTGTTTTCACAGGAGAGTAGTAACAGAAGTTCTAAAAGAAAAAGAAAAAAGTTAAAATCCTGAGGCAGGTCAGAAACGTTCCAATACAATGGTTTGTAGGAGGTTTTGGTTTGTTTTTAAAAGCTGTAATTCATCAAAAATATAAACATGCAGAGGCTCAATATATTAAATTGCTGATTGGCGGCTGTGTTAGTTGAGACACATCCTTGTAATTACAGGGTTTTGAGGAGATCGTATTCTTAGTTTAAGAAGATTATCTTGCAATGGCTGAGTAGATTTTTTTTTTTTAATTCAGCCTTACAAACTAAAGAGTAAAAAAATTTTAGCAGATACAACATTTGACAAGAGGTCTGCTGCAAAGTTGAGTTTCTTTTAAAGATGGAAAGATAAAATTCGCCCTTGATGTAATGGCACACCAGAAAATTCAGCTACTAACCTGGATGCTGATGGCCATACCATAAACACGCACTAAATGTCTCAATTCTATCGAGGGTAGTTCCTCAAATTCAGACAGACATAAAACACCCTACGATGCACGTAGACCGCAGAATGAAAAATACAAAGCTCTACACTCCAGCACTCAAGAAGCAAGCCTGAGGTAGAAGTTAGTGCACTGTACTACACCATAATATGAAAAACTAAATGCATTGCCCTCCGTCTTGAGCCAGAAAATAGTGATGAACAAACAAAACCTTTGAGTTTTAACACCACTTTCCCAAATTCTCAGCATTCTCTGAACAAGAAGTTGTGCAAATCCATTAATTCATCCAAGTGATAATTAAAAAAAGAAAAATTTGAATTCAAGGTAATCAAAATAAGCTTGTTCAAAGCATATTACAGCAAACATTTCTATAAAATATTGCTCAGGGAGTAAACACATACTGAAAGCAGAGAATGCGAACAGATAACAATAAATTAATGGTAAGCATTACAGCGTGGTTTTTTTAGTTTTTGTATTTTTTTCAGGGCAGGGTAGTCTACCCACTTGAGCAGTGTGCACTGGATGCACTCTTTAAAACTCACTTTGCAAACCAGGTGACTGTGGCCACCGCAGCCTTTAAGTACCCAGCTGCGCGTGAGAGGTGACCAGGCATTCCTAGAACCAGGCTTCTAAGCCAGCCAGATGTAAGCCACGACTAACACGCTTGCGATCATTGCTGGCTCCTGTCTACTCATTTCTGAATAGCGACACACTGGCCTGCAAAAGCACACACAAGTATGTTCTTTAATTCTAAGTTACTGGACACCTCTGACAGCTTGTACGAACTACTTCGAATGAAAGTTCAGATGACCTTCGTTCCTGGCTGTCCAAGCACTTTTTTTTAATAATTAAAAAAAAAAAACCCAAACAACATAAAAGCTCCTGCAAACATCCTTTGCAAAAGTATCCAACACCTGCATCAGTTATATCAGCTTCCGATGCTTCACAGAAAGAAAATAACCNAGCAGTGTGCACTGGATGCACTCTTTAAAACTCACTTTGCAAACCAGGTGACTGTGGCCACCGCAGCCTTTAAGTACCCAGCTGTGCGTGAGAGGTGACCGGGCATTCCTAGAACCAGGCTTCTAAGCCAGCCAGATGTAAGCCAAGGCTAACACGCTTGCGATCAGAGCTGGCTCCTGTCTACTCATTTCTGAATAGCGACACACTGGCCTGCAAAAGCACACACAGGTATGTTCTTTAATTCTAAGTTACTGGACACCTCTGACAGCTTGTACGAACCACTTCAAATGAAAGTTCAGATGACCGTCGTTCCTGGCTGTCCAAGCACTTTAATAATTAAAAAAAAACCCAAACAACATAAAAGCTCCTGCAAACATCCTTTGCAAAAGTATCCAACACCTGCATCAGTTATATCAGCTTCTGATGCTTCACAGAAAGAAAATAACCAGGTTGTGGTATTTCTATTCTGTCCCATGAAATTCCACCTAGGCTTGGCTAAATCATAAACTGCTAACTCCTCTTGCTAGCTTGTTTCCTTAGGAAATATTGCAGCAATATGCCAAAAGTAACCCAACAGAAATATTCTGAGAAGTCAGATCCTTGTTACTGTTGAAGCAGCAGTAATGCCTGGGAGTGCCCAAAGCAGCTATACAAGAATAAGGGACAGAAGCTAACCCAAATAATATCCTCTTCAATGCATGTTATAAACACCCATTGGATTCAGGGACAATATTAAATAATTGCATGTTCTATTTGTTACCTTCCACTTCTTAGCCTTGCGTAATAGTTCTAGCAAATATAAACACACACGGATACTGTTATTTTTTAAGACAGCAAGGAGGGCTGTACTGTCACATGGTAAAATGTTAACGGTGCATTTAAATTTATATATGTAGTCAGAGTTATCACACCTAACAGATTTCAAAATTGTAAAAACGATTTAATAAATGGTCTGATTTTATTTAACATTAATCACTAAAAATAACACTAGCAGCATTATTTTAAAAAAGTAAAACTCCACCCAGCAACTCCTCCTTCCCAAAAACATTTCCTTTCTCCTCACTTACGCACCTCCGGCATTGGTGCAGCAGCACAGAACAAAACATGTACGGTCTTTGTAGAGACTGGTATTGGAAGCCCAATATCACAAGAGACAGTGCTCCCTGCTCAAACTCCTACTGTGGAGAGCAGGGCTCTACACAGAGTTCCCTACAAGCCTCTCACTCTTCAAGAAGTGTTTGGGCAGCTCTTAGATATATGGTTGAACTTTTAGGTTCCCCTGTGTGGAGTCAGGACTAGGACTCAATGGTCCTTGTGAGTCCCTTCCAACTCAGGATATTCTATGATTACACCATCAGGAACAGCTAATTAAAAAAAATACTGATAGAAGTATTTTGTCATATAGTCTATTCAGGTATTCTGTGTGGCTGTGCAACGCAGAACAGCAGAAAAGATGTTGCTCTTGCAAAGACAGAAAAGCAGAACAAAAGCTTAGGCATAAGAACTGTAACGCTTGATTTGAGGCATCACTTAAAATGCCATACACTAAGTCATTGGTGCTCATGGTCAAAGTAGCAATTATGGGCTGGATTTGATGCACACCACAAATGCTTCCTAACTGGAACAAAGGCATTCAAGAAACAGAAAATTCAGAAGCAATGTAGAGGAGATACTTTGTGCTATGAACCGCAACATACCAGGTCACTGAAATACTTGACATAACAAAACTGTTGTATAATAGTTAATACTCACATTCATGATACACATATCTTAAGTTCAAAAATTCCATAAAAACCAGATTAGAACAGGCCAACAAAAACCTTTTTATAAATAAAACATTTTAATACTTAAAAAAAAAAAAAAAGAATAGAAGTCCAGGACATTTTTTTCCTTCTTATCACACTCCTACATTTTCATTCAAACAGCTGACATTGATTTTTCCCATTTGAGCACAGTGCCACATAATTCTGCTGGATGGAATCCTGTTTTACGTCACATAACTGAATGGATAAAAGGTCAGGAACAGGTTAAAGACATGACAACATAATTCCTCTATTAATAAGTTACTTTTGAAAACATCATTAGAATCTAGACATTTGCAAGTTTAAAATTTGTTAGTGTGGTAAGATTCCTTAAGGTCAATTACTTTTCCTTCCCAGAAATGAAAGTTTACTTTTTCAAGTTTCTGACATGTTGCTCACTTATAAGTGCTTGCTTTCATCACCACCCTATTAAAGATGCTATTCTTTAACATAGTGGTAGTCTTGTACATAATAAGAAGATGGAAATGCTTTCCTCTGCAACTACTGCTCCCATTAAGATACTTTACTAAGCATTACTAGAGAAAATAAAGTTCACCGAGGTGCAGTTTGTAAGTGCATTTTTATGTAAGATGAGAAACAAATGGATTTTAACTCCGTCAAGATATTGCCAAGCTCAGTTTGCTGCCAGAAGATTTCCCAACTCTATGACCAGAAAAATCTGTAATCTTCTTTTGCATTCTCCAAACTCATCTCCGATTGCAACAACCTGCTTTAATGCAGTATAAATCAATTTTAACATCTGCTTGAAAGACCTGATTAATGCTTAATGACATTTTCTTTGACTTGTAATTTAAGCTATATATATTATTAATTAAGAGCAGATGGAATTTTAGAGTGAAAACAAGCAAGGTAATTCAGGAATTTACATGTTGGTCCACCATACACAGAAGATTTATGTACCTTATGAAGTTAGATGACATTCTCTTTATGTTCTTAAGAAGTTACATGAATCAAAAAGCATTCAAAAGATGTTACTACTACACTCTAAAGTTCCCTTAAATATGTTCTGCTGCTTACCTTTCCTCCCACTATGTAAGAGATTAGGAGTACCAGAAGGCCCATAGCACAGCTTTTCTCACTGCCATTCTTACTCCTCTGATTACCCAAGAGCAGCTACTGCTGGAGCGAAGAAGGTCTATACAATCTACATTTCCCACGGGACCTTCTAAGGTCTGGAGTGCATTCAACATCCTGTCCGGGTCATCCCAGCAAGCACAGTCTTACAGCAGCTTCTTCAGTATTTCCTTGCATTTAGTATGTGTGTATAGGGCCATGAAGAAGACAAAACACTACATTAACCTACAAACAGGTTTCTGCAGCAAGCATAGTACCCAATTGATTTAGTCATTAAACACTTCACATTTCAAACTAGGACTTTTCCTCTGACAAGGAAGCACCTGCAGTTCTATTGAAAATAATTTTATCTCACAAATGAACAGGCTAAAGTAGGTATTGCCAAACTTGTCAAAGAATTGTGAAGGTGCCCTGAAAAAAAATAGAGGGGTAGGAGGAAAAAAAAAAACAGCGGAGGGGAAGAAAATTATTTTACACTCAGAGTGCAAACTCCTACAAGCTCCTATTCAGAAAGCAGCTCAATCAGGGGCTCAATCATTAGAACAATTCCTAATCACCTAACATTCGGTAATTTTTGATCAGTGTTACTCAGATTTCTCAGAAAGGCAGCATATCTTCCTTCAGCATGCAACGAACAGAATCGCTACCCCAGTCTCTAGATAAACCATTCATATGTATGATGAAAAGCAGCTTTTCTTTAACAGAATTATCATATCAGCAATAAAGAAAATCTGCCATGATTTATATCACCTGTGCTCTTGCTACTTGAAATCACTCGAACTATAATCATTACACTTGGGTTAATCAAACATTAATTATACCAGATAGAGATATTTTGCAGTTCAGCAATGAAAACCAGAAAGCTGTTTTAAAGCTAGGGCGATAATACTTAAGTCAAGCTCTCGCTGCTGAACCTTCTAAGTTGTAACTCCAAATTCAGCTAACATACTTTGTCTTCAAAAAGAAGTAGTAATTTTGCAGTTGGTATTATTTATTTGGAGAATCAGAATCAGGCTTACATAATGAATCTCAACTATGGCTTTAGACATCCCAATTAAAAAACTTGTATGTGTGTTTTATTATCATGTATAAAGAACACTGGAAAAGTGTATTTAAGTCAAACAAACGAAAAAAGAAAAAAAGAAAAAAGGAATAAAGAACTCTACAGTTTCCATGTTAACATGCTTAAGTCAAAGACTTACGAATCTTTTAAAAAAAATTTTAGCATCTGTCAATCTGTCAGTGTTCTGCCATCAATCCATTTATTTCCTAGTTCAAAAGAAGGAACAAGAAATACCAACGCGTTCACCACCGATTTCCCTCCACCTTTGGGCACACACACAAAAATAAAGTATAGGCCACTACTGGAGACGTTCAGCTCCGGAGGAAACGTGGGTTATTTTCATAGTAGAACCTGACACAGCTTTTAAAACGGCGAGCGTACTACAGTCCATGTAAAAGACGACATTCACAGCATTTTCTAAGGATATGGAATGTACATATTTAAATAACTTGTGTTCAAAATATTGTAGCTAATGACTTTGTGGACAACATTTATTAACATGAGTACCTTGCTGCTGTTCTTCCTCTTCTTCACTAGATGAGGCCAAATAAGCTTGAAAATCCATGTCAAGAAGCTCCTCTTTTTTAAAAGTTCTGCTAAGTGACGTTACTCGTTCATGATCTGTCTCATCCCATGTGATATCTACCTTAAAAATAAGAAGGCCACTTGTAGAAGCTGAAACACTAAAATTAAACATTGTAACTCTGTCTTTTGAGGGAAAATGATTTGATACCTTCCATTTAAGAAGCAATGTAAACCTGTTACTAACGTTGTCTACTACAGTCAGCTATAATAACTATTTACCTAAAGAAATTTAATTACAACTTTTTGGAATTTGTTCTACAATGAGCTTCAAAGAGTTTTAACTACGTTAAAGAATGAAGAAGCCTCCTCATGCACTGAAGGGTTCTGTAACAGCAGGTCACACATCATGAAATCTCTGTAAGCTGCATTTCCTTTGTGGCAGCAGATACTGGCGTTGAAGGAGCCACCGGCTCATCTCCTTTCCTCTTCAAGCAGCAACTTATTCCTGGAATCGTGCATGGATTCCAGTGGGGACAATGAAAGTGTTTGCACAACTGCACCCTCAACTGGAAGATGAAACAGATCTGACTGAAAAATGATCCAGCAGAAATTAATTATTTCTCAACTAATTACTCCTCCAATCCGGTTCACTTCATGGCCAGATGAAAGTTTTGGCTGTCACATAAGACAGAGTAGGAATGAATAGCTACAAGGAGGGGAAGCAACTGTTTAAGCCTGGCATTACCACCAAAAAGGCTCTTGTTGAGCTACACACAAATACCCATTTTAGGCAAATGAGAAGATTTGACTGTGAATAACAAAGTAATTCCATGTGCAACTTGTAATAGAGGTATAATGAGGTCAAAATGTAGTATTTACTTTGTAACAAAGAAGCTGAATCTCTTTTATAATCCAAAACTCGAGCTTATTTATGGGGTTGCAAATTGTGGCTCCATAAAATGCTTACATCTTTTAATACGCTTGATGTCTTTATTTTGAAATGGTGAGGATAATCAGGAATCTTCTCCCCACTACTTATATAATTTNGATCTCTTTTAAAATCCAAAACTCGAGCTTATTTATGGGGTTGCAACTTGTGGCTCCATAAAATGCTTACATCTTTTAATACGCTTGATGTCTTTATTTTGAAATGGTGAGGATAATCAGGAATCTTCTCCCCACTACTTATATAATTTATAAGCTGACAATAAAACTAAACAAATTAGAAAAACATTACAAAAACATTGTAAAGATACCTTTGATGTTCCCATAGCAGCAGATGTAAAGTACTTTGGCTTGTATACAGCTATGTTCACTTCTGAGGCTACATCTTTTGGCTTATCGTCAAATGTAACATTATCTGGAATAAATCTCAAAGGCAAATAAAACATGTTATTATTTAAATAAGCTAGGAAATTTCACAGTATAAACAGCCTAAGCTTTTCATTACTATGGTACATCAGCACAAAAGAATTTGCTAAAATAAAAAGTTGGTAAGCCTGAAACAAAAGACATGGACAAGTACTCCACACGTGTAAGATTAACTGTCCGGCTTCTGCACAGCTATTCCACGGGCTTTCAATGTATAACACCACCATGTCAGGAAAGTAAACCAAACAACTCTCAATCTGGTATCAGCGGGGCCAAGGGTGAGGGTTTGGGGTGTTTTTATTTGTTTTAAGAATCATCTTTTCAGGAAGCTTAATATTAAAAATTCAAAAGAAAAAAGTGAATAAAATAGAATTTGGAAACTGATAAACAAAACAATTCAAAACATTTTAGGAAAGCCCGGCATATCTTTAACATTACAATTAGTTGGGGAAAAAAAAAAGAATGTTAAAACCACCAAACTCATGGGTAACAATGAAAGAAGTTAGATAAAAACCCAACCCTTTGTATACTACATGAGAAATTAATTGGGCTTTTTTTTTTTTTAAATTGTTGCTAATGTAATCCAGTGAATACTATTCAACATTAGAATTTAACAAATTAGAAAATTAGGAAAAGCATTGGAGAATTTTAAATAGCTGTGTCTGTTGTAAAACATCATCTTTCTATGTTTAAAAGCATGAAAAGTTACACGTCCATTTGGCAAAGATCACCTTCTCCATAATGATCCAAAGCAAACGAACTAATTTCCTCTAGAAAACAATTCAAAGCAAAAAAACTAATCTTTCACTGACTTCCTAAAGTGCCCATAACACAGGCTCCAGCAGATAAAGCCAGCTTCTATCAAAACTTATTATGATTTAGTAACTTCTCTTCTGCTCAGACTAGAAGGCTTTCTTGTAACAAAAGGAAATACTAACAATAAAACACAATATAATTTACAATTGTTTCTTTCCCAAACGTGACTTTTGAAATATTAGAGCTTCCAGCTCATTCATAGGGGCTAGCATAATAATCTATTGCAGCTTCATGACAACAGCAGCAATATTCTTTGCCCTGTGGTAAGCAATCCTGATAAGGAGCCACTTTTGGACCCTTGGGGAAAGAAAAAAAAGAAAAAAGCAGTATGTTGTTTTGTTTCCAAAATCCTGTCACTTCACCTAATTGTACCAAAAGGCTGAAGACGCAACCAGAACATTTTACCTGACTTCTCTAAGAATAATCTCTCTATGCAGAGGTCCTCTCAAACTTTCCATATTCCAGTAAAAATGCTCAAAAAGAAGAAAACAGGAATCAAAGGGAAACCTAAAAACCGGATGCCTAATTTATTTACATTATCTCACTTTGGTTACGGAATAAAGACAAAATAGTTTATTTCCAATTGGCTTTAATTCTTCCTCCCCATCCCAACAAGTAAAAATGTCACCACTGGAGTCACCTCAGGTCTATAAAAGAACAGCTGCTTTCGAATTCCAGTCCATCGCATTCCTCATAAATTTTACTGGCCGTTTCAGGAGAATCACATTCTACAACTGCATAGAAGTATTTCAGTCGCTTAAATTGATACTCCCGCAGTTTTTCCCTATAAAGCCTGCAAAAGCAGAGAACACCACAATCGAGCTGGCTTTAACAACTTTTCATCTGCAGAATACTTTAATTCAACTAATTAAAAATATGCACCATTCAAACACTCTCCTAATCTTGTAAGATTAGATATTAAACAGCCTGAAGTTCCAACAGCATCTGTTCAGTTCTACACAAGTAAACAGACTAATTCACATTGTTTTATTATGTGTATGCTTTCTCTATCTGACTCTGTTTCCCTGAGGTCTCATAAGGTTAGGGTCCCTGTGCAGGGTATAGAGCAGCATCTTTGTACGCCTCTGTGCAGGCCACAGAAAGTAGCATTTAATAGTTCCTGTCAAGTTGTTTGCAATTACCCTGGCTCTTAACAGGGCGGATGAAAAGGATGTTCATACGAAAGGGTACACGTTAAGAACGTAAGAGAAACTGGGAGACTCTAGGGACAGATCCTCATGCTTGAGAGAGGCAGTGCAGGAGTGATGAGTAAAAAAGTGGTGTGGGTGAGGACAGGAATTGGGACACTAGGTTGTGTAGCACAGGTGGTGGTGGTGTCGTAGAAGATGACAGCAAGAGAAAACGAAAAGCAGAAGAGACTGAAAAGTGGATGAATTGGTGGAAGGATGCAGGAGAGAGATCGCAGGGCTGAGGTCTTGTCCCATGAATTTAAACAGTACATACACTGGCATCACTGAGATATTTCTGGGATATCTGGATTTCTGTTTGTTGTATTCCAGAATTTCTAGAGCCCGCTGAGCAGTAAATGCAATGCTTCAGGATGCACCTTGATGCACACAGTGAAGCTCACTTCAGCACACACTGTGAGCTCATCATACGCTTCCCTGATGCGCTAGAGACTTCCTTCAAAGGGATCTGCACTTATTTTAGAAGCATCCAGATGTCCCAAATATAAGGCAGTCCAGCGGCATGTATTATACAAAAGTGGCCCCAGCCATGCTGCCAAACATCTAGAAATTCTGGAAAAATATAAAAGCAAAACCTCTCAAGGTCCATACAGACAAGAGTCTCAATCAGAACAAAAGTGGGGGGTTGGGGCGGGCAGGGAAGACATGCCTGAAGAAGCCTGGACAATGGTAGGCCTGATGAGCTCAGCTTAGCAAACCAGGGCTGCTGCTGATGGCATTCAAGAAACCTCAGTCTGGTAATTCTTGGCCTAAGTTAAGGTCCCTGTTAGTTACGCAGATAAAAACTTTGACAGTAAGCAACAAAGGGAGTTTACTGCATGAATGGCAATTCGTAGAGGAGAAATGCTACATTAAGCTCTCCATGCATTTGTTCCATTTATTATTCCAATGAGTTACACAATAAAAAACCTGAACTCAATTATCAACAAGCAAATTTTCTCAAGTTTCATTATAATGCATTTACTCGATGCATTGACAATGAACCAGGGTCAGCCGTAAAGTATCCCTTGAAAAATCTATAAAATTAAGGCATCCACAGGAGACTGTGGATACTGTTCAGAAACAGGAGTTGATCGGGATTTTCACTGAGAATTAGACATCTCTCATTTAAAGATTAAGTTTATACCCATCATTCTCTGTGGTATTCTCTGGAAGATCGAATAGTTCCACAGGTCCTTTTTGTTCTTCTTCTTTCAATCTCTCTTTTCCAAACTCCGAAGGATAAATCTACAAATAAACCAACACAAAAATAAATTTTTAACTCATCAACTAAGAAAAAATACCTTACCAAGCCTTTTACACTTCATCTTCTTTCTCTAAAATCAGTAAAGGGATCAATTCCATAAACTTTAGTACCCTCTTAATTTTAACTTACAGAAAAAACAGCAGAATAAACAAACTGCCTGTTAGGAAATTAGAGTATTTTAAGACCGATCAAGAACAATTGACTTGGTTCATGTCACTGTGGCCCTTTTCAGAAAGGGGTGTTTCACTAACATTTCTCAGAAAGCTGGAGGCAGATTGCCAAAAATGGAAAAATATAACTAAACTGATCAGAATTTAACCAGCACTTAGAGCCAACCTCATAAAAACGAGAAGTTTTTAAGAACAGCATCTAACTCCACCACATACATGCCCATTGCTGAAAAGCAGCACGTGTTTCCTTCTAACACAGCAAGTTAAACTGCAACACAGTTTCTCATGTTAGTATCTCTTTTGGTTCTTATACAGAAATGTNACAGCACTTAGAGCCAACTTCATAAAAACGAGAAGCTTTTAAGAACGGGATCTAACTCCACCACATACGTGCCCATTGCTGAAAAGCAGCACGTGTTTCCTTCTAACACAGCAAGTTAAACTGCAACACAGTTTCTCATGTTAGTATCTCTTTTGGTTCTTATACAGAAATGTCTGTCTTTGTTCTTATTTTGTAGAGGGGTTTTTTGTTTTCTTTTTTTTTTAACAGTAAAAGCCACTGCTCCATTTAGAAAGCAGGTCTTACCTTAACAGAAAATACTGTTCCTCCTTTGGGTGTGAAAGAATTAAAGAGAGCCAGCAAATCCTTAGCCTTCAACCTATCCCAATCCATATTACAAACTGCCAATCTACTTGTAATCTGAAGAGAGAGAAAAAAAAAAAGATTTAACTCCTGACTGCTATGGGGAATACACAATTCTCTAGCAGCTGGCCTTGGTAAAAAAATCAAAGTCAGCAACAAACTCTGCTGGAAAAATAAAAGAAGCATTTACCTCAAAACTTTGTATCACTTAAACAAGCAAAGGCCAGAAGCAGCAATCACTGGAGCAGATAAAAAGGACATAGTGAAGCACCACAGAATGGACTACACCAATCACTGATTGCAGACTAGCAGTTACAATATCAGTGCTTAGGATTTTGTTATCATCATACGGCTAGTCACAATAGCAATCAGTATTGCAGTATGGTAAAAGCACTAGAGTACTGTGATTTCTTATACACTAGTTGTGCTCAGTTTTAAAGCCCTGTTTACTGTCTGATGATTTCTTCATTTAATTTTTAAAAAGTTAAAAAATCAGCAGTGAACAAAAGCAGTACTATTTACATTCTGGAATTTCTGAAAAGCTCAATCCTGTTTGTTCTTTCATTTATAGATAGCTTATCTACCTATAAGTAAGCCTCTGCTTAGAGGGAAAGGGAGAGCCCAGTCGAAACTGCAAGTCTCCCGTTCTCAGCCAATTTCATCATCACGTGCGTTCTGTAAATAAAAGGCTGAACAACCTTTACGAAAAATACTTTCAAAAAACATTTCATAGATGAAGGTCTATAATGAACTCATGACAGAGTACATTTCTGAGTGTCACGTAGCAACTTTTCACCTGCAGAAGTATCGTTACCTCATCTCCACGAGGGGCATCTTTATCCAGTTCACGCCACGAATGCTCTATCTCTGGCTCCTTTGGAAATAGTTCATTTAAATCGTCGTCATCCTCTGAGCTCGTTTCAATGTTCCCTATGCCTCTAGCTAGATCAGGCCCACTATCACTTTCTTCATCATCTTCTGAATCACTGTCGTGTTCGTCTGTTTCACCATCATCTTCTGGCTCCTCTTCCTCACCTGCTTCCCCATCATCTTCTGGCTCCTCTTCCTCGCCTGTTTCCTCATCACCTTCTGGCTCCCCTTCCTCGCCTGTTTCCTTATCACCTTCTGGCTCCTCTTCTTCCGATTCTGCACACTCAAAATCATCACTTGCATAAATTTCTTCCTCTAATTGGCTTTTACTGATGTGACATTGATCATAGGTGTCTGTGCATACAGTCACTGAAAGATAAACATCGGGTATCTGGTTTTATGTTGTAATTACAGATAATTCTTTACAAAGAGGAAAAACCCTCAGATTTACAGAGCCTTTGAAATGCATAACGATGTGGGAACAAACGAGGGAAGTGCAAACAACATAAATCATCAGTATTGGCTCTTCAGCTTGTCTAACCTATGGCTCTTTAGGCCCACAACTGTATTGTCAATCTCAAACTCTGAGAATATATTATTCTGTTATTCTGTTTACACGTATAGAATCAACAGGTAGAAATCAGATTTCAATAATGTAGGCTGTATGCATGCACAAGCAATATAAACAAAGTTTTTCTTCAAATCACCTGTCCTCTCTAATGCCTTTGTATTAATGGAGTGGTGCTGCCATCCTTACGCTTTCAGGTAACAAGTGTTGGTATGTTGAAGCCTTCATGGTATCAGATCTTATATTTGATATTCAGCTTGATAAATAATGTATACGCTACTATATAGATTTTACTTTTCTAACAACCCTACCACCAATTTCAGCTCCAACAATTAAAAGCATATGGACATTCACAATATTACTGAACAATCAGAACTGGTTCTGTAAAGAGCTGACCAACTCCAAGTCTTCAGCAACACCGAATCAGAGTCAGTCAGCTATTTTATGACTGATCTTGTGAAAAATTTTCCGTGAACAAAACAAAAGCAACAACATCCAAGCAAACACAGCCAAACTCTACTTATTATTTGAACAACTAAT
>VZSC01013055.1:0-10000 GCA_013398225.1 Steatornis caripensis
CACCTAGTGCAGGTACTTACCTTTTCCTCAGGAGACTACACTTCTTCCTAGTCTTCATGAATGTAACTAACCTTATTCTAATGAGAACAGTAAAAGGAAAGAGTTTCCTGGAGTCACAGCTCTCCTCACAATAAACACTGCAGGACTATCCCTCTTCCTACAGACCGTAACAGAAGGAAAGACCAGACTTCTAGTTTGAAAATGTAAAGAATTTTTCAAGGCTTACAATTCTTGTATTTATTGAAAAAACATCAAAAATCCCAGATTCCCAATACTGAGGTCAATACACATTTTAGCTGCTTCTATTTTCAGTATGGAAGAGCTAAAAAAAAGCGTGCTTTTGCGATAATGCATTATTCCAAGTGTTATGTTACTATAAGAGGATTCACATAGTTAAAATCTTGCGTGATGTTTGGAAATGTGGTGGGTTTGTATGCGGGGAGGGAGGGGGGGGAAATCCAGAAAAAGCATACAGTCGTGCAAACCAGGAGATAGATATGATATGGATATGTTTTATGATCAATTTTTTAAAGTTTAAGAAAAGCCATTCAGTATGCTGGGCAGAAAAGCTGAGGTGCTCAGAACCATGTTCCAACATGCCTGTGCTCTGCTTCTTATTTTTTCTTTTTTTGTAGTACTAGTAGTATTTAAAGTACCTCTATAACCATCCATCAGCCCAAATGTCCTCTGTTCTGGCCTTCTTTTCCAGACTCGCCAAGTCAGCAATCTCAGAAGAAATATCTCCTGCAAATCACTCTGCAGATAGTTGTAGTGCATGCAGTCAGAGCTGGTGAGTCAATGAAGTGTACAAGAGAGGAGCAGGCAAGAAGATCCTTTTAGTCCCCCTTTCTCAACACCAGTGCAATGCCAGTGACCACCCCTGAAGCAGCACATGTGAGGGGATGATCATGCTCCAAGTGACCAGCATGTGGGTAATGTCTGCAGTGTAAATGTCACGAGCACACCATGATCAATGAAATGAGAAATAGATGAAGGTGACAGATCTGTAATCAGCCAAAGCAGAAACTTGTGGTGCTTGCCAGGTAATTTAAACACATCAAATTCAGTGTTATGTCTAATATGCCTCTTTTCTTAAAGCATACACCCTGAAGGAGCAAATCTTTGCAAAGGAGAACAGTGCTAACTCCACTTTGTCCGAAGCATCTCTTTTCAGCACAGAGAGACTACTTTTTTCCCTGTAGAATATGAAGGCACATGAGAGGACAATTAATAGTGAAAACTCAGCAGGGCTGCTGTATGCGAGTATGCACAGCATGCTCTCCCGTTGCTTCTGGACTGGCACTAGCCTGTCAAACGCCTGGAAACGAAGCTTTCTGGAGCCTTTATTAAGATTCATGGGAAAGGCAGGCCCCAAACCCACAGACAGCATCAGCATGAAGCATCTCAGCCTCCTCTCTCCCATAAGCACTGCCAGCACATCTGGCTCAAACTCTAGAGGGGAATGAAAAAACTGGGAGGGAGTATAAAGTGAAACTGTCAGCATTTACTTGCATGACAATCTGCCATGTAGAATACGTGCCATGCACAATGCAATGCTCTCAAGTGCCTGATCCCCTACTACACCCTGGCTGTAGGCTAGTGCACTCGCATTTCTCCCATACATGCCAGAGAAGAGCTGCAAACCTACATACAGGGCTTCACAAAGGGCTGTGATGCCCACATGGGGATGAGATGACTTCTTTTTTTTCCCTTTGTGCTCTTTTGCAGGACCCATCTCAAGCTTAAATCCCATTTCTTCAGAGACACTTCAGAAAATCCCAAGCCTCTCAGGCAATTTCAAGTCTGAGTTTTTGAAACTTTGCTCCCTCCTGTTTATTTGACAATTTAATTAATTATTAGCGTTTCGTGTGCATGTGTGTGTGTGCATGCATCTATGTACATATATAAACCAATATGATTCGTGTGTACCAACTGATTCCAGGTATACCTATACACACACGTTGCTTTCTGATAATCTGAACTCCAAAACAGTCTGATTCTCCCTTTTCCTGAAACTTTGCATGGACTTTCGTAGCAGGGCAAAAATTGTATAAAGTAATGTATTCCTTTCTCATTCATAAACCATAATAAGCACAGAAGTCTCTTCCTGTGCTTTCTCTCTGCAGCGCTTACGACAAACTCAGCTCCCCACGGTCACCTCGACAAAACGCCCAGGCCTGAGAGGCAGAGGGAAGTATGTGCCTCTTGCTGAGTGAGTGGGAGAACATGCAGTGCTCCTGGATATAAATGGATCTGTTATTCCTCACATTTCCACACTTGTGCCTCTCAAATCTGGATTCTAGTTTTTAAAAAGTACTTCATTTGCAATGGACTTGGCAGATGATGTTGGTATCTGAGGGCTACTGATGTCTGTTCAAAGTAGTTTTCTTGGTTCAAAAGGGGCAGAAATCCATGAAATTCTGCCTACAAAGGTAAGAAAACCTATTATTTACAGAGCACCTGAAATTTCCAGAGGTGTGTGCTGCAAGTATTAAACAGGTTAGTTAGGTAGACTCACTAACTTTCTAGCCAGTACAACTATAAACTTCAATTCAGCACCTAGAGGGACAGGCTCTATGGTTTGCCTTAGGCTTCAGATTAAATGTCGCACCAGCTAAGTTCGGCATTGCTATGGAGGCAAACCTGAATACTGTCTTCATACCATTTACAAGTAATTTCTGAACAAGTGTTGAGTCCTTGCAAATCTGCGGTAGTTTAGGATCATCTCAGACCATAAAGGATCTTCCCCTGCCCAAGGACACTGGTGTCCTTGCTGTCTCCTCAGCTGGGCCATCACCTGGCCAGGTACTCTTTGATGTCCTCTATGCTGCCACTTTGCTAGGTGCTCTCAGGGGGTGCTGGGGAACAGCCCCAAGGCCTCACCTGCAAATCGCCATGACACGTCACCATGGGCACACCTCAGCATGCCCACCAACCAAGCATACTTGCCAAAGGAGGTCACGAGCTGACCAAGGGTAACCCCATAGTGTTGTAGGCATCTGCAGAGTGTGGTGATACTGAGCAGTAAGGTTTCCTCTTCTTTGGTCATCTGAGTCTTGGCTTGATGGTCTATGGATCATTATATTATCACCTGGTAAGTCCCCTCATCGGGTGATAAGCTACATTTCAAACAAAATTTTCACTGTGTAAAAAAACACAACATTTTGAGAAACTTAAAGTATCTATTTTTTTTCCTGAAATTGAAAGAAGTGTTTCACAGCCCTTCATTTTTGTGAAGTAAATGTTTCATTTTGTTCATGTTAAAACCAGCTCATTTCTATGTGTTTTGACTACTAATGCAAACGTCTAAATGGTAAAGTGAGAATGAAATGTTTTGCATTTGACCTTATCAAGATTAAATAATTCAATAATTGCATGAAAAATAAGCTGTTGAATTTGATATGCTATTCAAAAAACACATTTTTCTATGAATCAGCAGCTTCTTTTGCGAAACATACTATTTGTAGCTTGTTGACTAGTTGTGTCCTTAAACAGGCATTAAAACAAGTCTATTCTGTTTCTCATATCACTATACTTTTCCTATTTGGCTCTTCTTGCTGAGATTTTTGACCTACTCAATACTGCAATTTGCCCACTGTTGCACGGAGAGCACAAGATAGACCTTTCCAAAAACAAATGCTAATTTTTTCAATTTATTGATAAATACTCTATACTACATTGATGAAAAAATAATGGTAATGTATTCAGTAAAAATCTTGACTCAAAATGTATGCCTGCCCTATTTGTCTTTGCTTAGAGAAGAAAAATAATGATTCCATTTTCATTTTCTTGGTGTCTGAAAAGAAGTCTTTCAGCTGAATTTTTTGCATCATGGTGAGAATGGCCCAGCTGTAACGTAAACTAAACACTTAGCCTTGCATTCAGAAATCACCAGCTTGCATTCAAAAGTCAGTTTTAGTCTTGTATTCAGGAAGCAAGGATCATATGAATGATAAATGATTTGTAATGCAAGATGTTTTTTTCCAGTTCTTTTCTGGAAGTCAAAGGGCTCATAATTTCATGCTTTTCCAAAATTACATTTTCCTTTAAAAAGTAGTAAATTATTAAGATTTAATGTAAAATACATATTTTAATAAGTAGAATATAGAAGATATGACCTCTGTCGCTTGCTAAGTGTAACAACGTATTGCATTGTCCCAGTAGTATATTTGAAGGAGATTTTAATATAAATCGGGTGTTGAATGTGAAGATCTTTTCGTTCTAACGCATTTTAATGAACTTCTTCCAATGCTGTGATACACAGTCAGGATCTTAAATCTGACTTACTGCTGCACTACAGTGTGTAAGGCATGCCATTTGTGCACTGCAATGTGGTTTTTCCTTTGTTAGGAAAACAGTTTTTGTATCTTAGCTTGGATAGAGTACCTTTAACCAAAACGTGTATATATATTTTAATTACAGATAAAACCTTCAGCTGCCTAAAAGTAATCTTCATAAAAAATGAAGTAATAATCCTAGCAAATTGACATATTGCACAATTATAATTTAAAAAATAAAGACAGATGGTTTGAATAAGTGGCAAACTCATATTTTCATTGACTAGAAGCCTACATGTATTTGAGAAAATACTTTGAAATTAATTATTTGCCAAAAAAAGATGTCAATGTTCTGGAGCTCTTCCACACTGTAGCATCTTGCTTGGTTGGATGAATGTGTGAGGGGAAGGCAGATATGGACTCCATAATGATCTGTCGTAATTCAGAGCAGTGGGGCAGATTCAAAATTAAAACCAGCTCCAAATACCCTGGAGGAGCAACTTTCACACTGCAATATGGCAATAGTTTGGGAGTGTTGCTTTCTTCGTCTGCAGTCTCACGTTCAGCCTCACTCCTCCTCAAAATCTAGTGTGTTTCTTTGGAAATGCTTGCTTCTTATTAATCCTCTGTGGAAGCCCATTTATTTACTACAATTTGACCTGGTATAACAAACCTGAGTGTGAAGACTGAGTCTGTGGAGAGCCCACAGCACCTTACAAGAGCTGAGATGAGAGAAGCTGAATCAGAACCTTGCTCTGCTCCTGATGCATCATGTAAGCTTGGGCTAAGTCTGTCCCTTTGCATTTTTCTCCAAAATTATGGTAATAACATTTATGCATTTCCCAGGATTGTCAGGAAGATTTCACTGCTATCTAGTGGTGTTTCCTAAAATGCCCATCATTACATTAAGATATTTGTGTTGATAAAATAATCTTTTTCCTCTTCAGCAAGGGTTCTAATCATATCTCTTAGCACTAACGGGTTTTAAGCACCCATACTATGCTGGACTGAAGCTTTTAAAAAGATTCCAGTATATTTTGCCCAAACTGCAAACTAGGAGATGTATCATATATGATGTATGGTTTCCTTTAAAAAAAAAATAGCTCTAAAGTTTAATTTAGTCTAAGTTTAATTAGCTGAGTACCACAGAGGGCTGTGGGATGTGGGCTTATTTTGGATACACTGACTACTGCATCTGTACCCAGTAAAGTAAATCCCATTGCTATCGAATAATAAGTGTGCAAAGATGCCTACAATACAAATGAAAACATGTGAAAGTAGCAAAGACCTTGCCTGTGCTGCTTGCAGAGCTCTGAATACTGTATGTTATACAGTTTCTTGAAAATTGCTTTAACTTATAATTAAAAATAGATGTAAAAATAGGTTAATAGATGGAAATAACAGCTTTTTGTTCCGAGATGTCTGACATTTTGACACCTTAGCCATACTGTTTCTGTATAATTAATTGATTTCTTTACAATAATCCTATGAAAGCTGGAGGCTACAGTGATTTCAAATGCACACATGTTCCTCTTATTATCCACCCAGCACTAACAGGTACATGTAGATTGGTAGTGAGGCATTCACATTTTCTAATACAGAGAGGAAAAATTGGAAGGTTTGTGAAAGGAGTGTCGGTAGATCTGGGGTATGATCCTGGCTAGAAAACAAAACAGAAAGAAATACTACGTGCACAGCCTGTTCCTGGAGCTATTTATTTGTATACCCTCATGTACAGAGAGGGTTAACTTGTTTCTTCAACACAAATGCAGTATGTATCTCAAAACTACAATCTTATAACGAGCAGCTGTTTCTGATGATAATAAAGATTCTGAAATTACACATGAATAACTCACGAGGTGAATGAAAAAATATATAGAAAAGAGCAGTTTATAGTAGGTGCTGCCAAACATGGTACAAAGCAAGGTACCCCAGAGTTTGTCTGCGAATGACCACCAACCTTTTCCAAAATGTCAAGTGCAGAATTAAAAACATCTAATTAAATGTCCTTTCATTACATGCATGCAAATCATTGCCTTCTCTTGTTTTGTTTTGGTTTTTTTTTTAATTATTTGCTTCTGTGTGACATTCCTCCTTGTAAGCAAGGAAAGCCACGTGTTCTCTCTGACCTTATGCTTTAGGAGAGTTCAAGATATTTCATTGACCCTCCCCCTTCGACTCTGGGGCTAATATGTCTCATTATCTCAGTGCATAAAACTGATTATTAAGCAGTCTTTGATGAAGCAAACAGGCTTCCCCTTGTCCTTTTGAATTATCTCAATATCATTAATTGTTTAAAACTGACAATGAGGTCATTCAATTACAGTCTTCTCTATACAGTCTGTGCTTAATGTCACATCCAGGTTGTTATCCAGAGCAGAGGGGGTTAAATTATCAGTATGCTGTTGCCGCTGTGATCCTAATGTAAATGAACATTTGGTGTTTTATTTTTTTCCTTAGCTGCTGGTTACTACGTTATTAGCATATTTGATGTATTTCTCAGCTCAGTTAATAAGCAGTTCTGAAGGCAAAAGATTGATGTTTTAGAAGGGGGTTTATAGACCATTCTCCCTTGTAACAATATCTGGAACACGTCTGTACGCTATTATGACTAACTGACTTTGGTTTTAGGCCATATGCACCACTGACAAAGCCTAATCTGTGTTCCTGTCTGCTGCCTAGGTGTTTTATTGCTAGACTGTGGTCATACTATGAATTCCAAACAATCCTTCTTTTCTCTCTAGTTCCTCCTGAAACTAAATCCTGCCTTGATATTAAAGTATATCGAAGCATTTTGCATGCTTCAGGTGCGTTAAAATTATCTGAATACCATTTCTTGTAGCAAAAGTGTTCAAAGCCCTGAAGTACATACAAGTAAGTTTTGTAAAAAGTACTCTAATACAATATTAAGGAGACAATGTATGGAAATACAAACTGGTGTATTTCTATTAGACCCAGTGCATAGAATAGCATGGAGAAGCAGAATGGTGTAAAATATTCATATAAAACTTCTGATAGAAGAGCAATTCAGCCGATGCTGATGGAAGTACCAGGAATAGATGCTGTTGCTAACAGCTCAGATGGTAATGCTCTTTCTTCCTCAAAAACTATGCTTTTTTACCTGGGCACAGGGAAAAGCTCTGGAGGGATGTTCAAGGGTTTGTTAGGGGAGGCAGCAGCCAGCATCTGGCGCTGGTACAACCATAGGGAGAGGTCTAGTCCAAGGGCCATGCTTGCTAGGAGGCTGTGGCACTTAAATCCTGTTTGTGTTTTCACTACCCCTCTCTTGTGTTAGGTAGGAACTCACTTGAGGAGCTCAGATTTACTGTTCAGGAAAATAAATTAATTTTATCTCACCTATCTCACCAACTGCCACTCTTCTGCCTACTATACTATTGATTTTAGTGCTGCCACAATGCGTTGGGATCCTGAACAGCTTCCAAATCCGTATTTGAAACCTGTCTCTTTGTTTGAAAAGTGTCCAGGTAGTGTGATCAATATAGTTAGCATTAAAGCTCACTAAATGATGGCAGTGCTTTTTGGTAATGACTTGTGAGGTTTCAAATTCTGCTTCAGGAAATAAGACTCTTCAGACAGTTTTGTAAAAATGGACTTTTGTTGAGAGAGTTTGTCTTCAGATTTTGCAAAATAATTCCACTCTCTCCTTGGCCTTTTACCCTCACCTCTCTCTGCCATTTCAGAAGTAACCAGAAAAATAGAGATTCTCAAAGAAACCTTCCAGGTCAAAAAAAAATTCAAAACTATTACGTCTCTGCAAAGCATTTTGTCTTTGGTGGAGTGGGGTACTTTACAAAATGACATTTTGTCTAAAATCTTTCAAGCAGCCCTCACTAACAAGCCTTCCACAGATAAGCAATGTATATCCTGTTTTTTCTTCATCAAGCTGGAACACTACATGCATTTTGCCAAGCCTCTTGGCAGCTAATATTTTTGTTAAATTGGCTAGTACATCTGTCAGCCCTGGGACAAAGCTAAATTTCGCACCCTGAACCTTTCAAGCAGAACCTTTTGTAAAAGACAAAATGCTGTATCTACCTTAAAACATAAAGGATCCTCAGGGCATTGGAAACTAATGTGCTGCTTTAATGCAAACATCCCTTGTGAGGGCTGTGGGTCCTTGTATGCTCTGAACAGCAGGAGGACAAATGCATGAATATAAATGAGCTGCACAGCAGTATTCAGAAAATGGAGCTATAAGAGTTAATGAGATGGTGTCCTGCTGCTGGACGCTTGCATGTTAAAAATCCTGATGGTTTTATCCAGCAGCAAGTTTGAAAAACCTGTGCAAAGCTAGTGATTGTGGAGCATCGGTGACTACAGAACGGTGCCTTTTTCCATATGGCCTTGCTACAGGCAAAGAGCCTTTGATACATCTAAATGTAACAACGGAGAAAACAGAGGGATTACTAGAAATCATTGACCATGGAGGAATCAAGTAATTATTAATAGCATATACAATGCACTGCACACAGCTTGTGTGTATATGCAGCTCTGTGTGTCTAGCTGCATACAGTAACTGGAAGATGACCCTGTAACTAAAAGCCACTGCAAATAACACTTAGTTGTGTGTCTTTAAGACTCACTCTGTAGCAGCTGAATTCAAAGGAACGGTTCCCCTTTACGTCACTGTTGGCCACAAAAGTGCTACCCCACTCCAGAGAGAAACTTCTGTGCATCTCTTTGTCGCAACCAGTGGTACTTCCCCATAAACAACCACCAACCTGAATGCTCCCTTCGAGCTACTGCTCAGTGTATGTCTAGCACAGATCAGTCTGACCTACCGCTCCTGCGCTATCCTGCTAATTTACAGAATTAACAAGATGCATTACAAGGCAGTAATAAATCTGCTGTACAGTGAGACAGCTCACTACACCTCAGAGTCTCTTCTCACTGTGCTTGGGAGAGATGCAGAGCTGTTTGGCACGGGTGCTGGTGTGATGGATTTGTTCTGCACAGTCGTGCACGTCCCTACTCTTTCCAGGGACTCCTAAACCCAAGAGACCATTTGCTCAGGTGGTCCTCCTGTTCAGGAACACGAGTAGTAGGGTAATGTATTTGAATGCCCCATGGAAGCTGACCCTGAAGAGCTTGAGAAGAGGTCTGTGGTCTATGGTCATGAAGGATGTCCACATGCATTGCACAAGGTTTTATCGAGAGAGAGTTACCTGAAGCAATTTCATACCCTTGTTTACCTACAGGAACAATCTTGTCTATTAAACATTATTTTAAAAGCTCAGGGCCTGTAACCAGCATCAGAATGAAGATTAGCTGAGCATGGGGCTTGTTTATACATGCTCAGTGATTATCACCCAGCTGGTGCGTTTTTCACTCTTGGTATTTGAGAATTAATAAACTTGCTGAGTGACAATTCCAACCTCATCTCTAATGAAATTAGCTTCCCTGGCAGGAAGTGATGAGCACAGTTTTGACAAGAGCTACCAGGTGTCACTCTGATATGTTTCTTGCCAGTTCTTTTTCTAAGGACTTGTTGACATGCAGGAATAGTTTGGAATAGTTTGGAGGGTTTTTTTTAAAAAAAGAGTCTGCAGGGATAATTTTCTTTTCTGACAAGGGTATGTCTATGCTGATATTGAAGGTCACATTCAGGCCAGAGTTTGCCAGCCGTCTTTCCTGAGAGCACCTAAACTCAGCATGCTGCCACTCTTCAGCCATAGGTCCAGTTCCTAGATGAATACCGGGGT
>VZSC01013055.1:11601-36906 GCA_013398225.1 Steatornis caripensis
AGGGGAGGGGAGGGGAGGGGAGGGCTCTTCTATAATGCAGGACGCTGCCATACTCTGAGTCCTACTCTGAAATCCACTGGATTTCACGTGTTTGCAGTTAGATCACGTATGTGAGCTAAACACTTCAGGTTCCCCTTGCAGTCTATAGAGAGGAATGTTAGGGAATGTTAGGGAATGATTCACCTGACTTCAGATGGTTAATGCAGGGTGAGATGAGTTACTCCCTAAGAGCACATCTTTCCTTCCACTGATTGAAAAGAGACTGCAGACACATGTTTGTCTTCGGAAAAATATTTGCATTTGGTCAAATGAACTGCACCTACATTTCTAAAACCAAACATATATCCAGGCTCCAAGTCACTGATTTCTTTTTGGGGGAAAAAAGAAAAAAAGACAAACCCCATCTCTTCCCTCTCAGGTCAGTGGCAAGACTCTATTTCACCAAACCAGTGTCCTACACGTTTAAGACCATGAAAAGATGATGTTGCAAATCCCGAAGATTCATTATATTTAAAAAAAAGGCAACTCATACAAATATGTCTAAATGTAGTTACTTTTGATTTAAAACTGTTTCAACAGAGATTTCAAAGAAGAGAGCTCTTGAGCTGAGAGAAAAAATAAGCATATANCCATGAAAAGACGATGCTGCAAATCCCGAAGATTCATTATATTTAAAAAAAAGGCAACTCATACAAATATGTCTAAATGTAGTTACTTTTGATTTAAAACTGTTTCAACAGAGATTTCAAAGAAGAGAGCTCTTGAGCTGAGAGAAAAAATAAGCATATACTTCACTCCTCTGAACCTACCCTATTCTAGTGAAATCCAGCGAGGGGGAAATGGAACTAAGGGAAAATAAAATGCAGGATTTTTTTTTTAACTATTAGCTATGAAACAAAACACTAAAGCTTCACACAAGTGAAGGGAAAAAATTAATTTTGAAACCTCTTCTAACATAAAAATAATTCTGTGATTTTAGTGATTGAAAGGGGGATTAAATTCACTAAGAGAAGGTTAGATGACAAGGACAGAGGCATAGATTTTATGTCAAGCCAAAAAAGTAGTTAAAGATTAGGCCATTCAAAATTGTGTCAAGTAAGAGGTGTAATAATGACATTAATAAAAGAGAAAAAATCACATTTAAAATGAGGAATTTCCAAGGATGGAAGTCTATTAAAAGGAAAATTCTTCAAAGACAAGAGATACTGAAGACATTATTTGGAACTGGAATTAGATTATGAACTTTTAAAATATTGTCTAAACATATATTTCGTGAATAACAACACTACAACATAGGAGCTCAAATACCCACAAATTTTTTTGTTACTCATCGATATTCAGACCTCTGCACAGGAAACTGTCTGCCTTATGAATCTTAGACATTTCAGGTACAAAGACTAGTCCAAAAACTCTTACTGCAAGTATACTATCTGTAATTTCTTCTTAGGTCATCTGGCTCAGGGGAGAAGATCAATTTGTCCATTATGTTAGGTAAATATTGATATGACAAATATGTTGTAGCAAGGGAAAATTGATGAACAAGTCATGATTTGAAGTTAATGAATCTAAACTATTCAACAAGCAACCACCTAAGCTGAGCAGCCCTGAGAGTGCTTCACAAATGAGAACTTTTCCAAACTGCGGGAACAGAAAGGAGTAGCTTTACAGCTGGCATTGACTTAGTTTGGACTAGCACTAGCATGACTTGAAGCAACAGTTTACTGCAGGCTGGCACAACTGGACTTGTTAAGTCTGCATCCGTTAGAGCTCCCTTGGCAGAACAGATCCAGAATCTCCGCCACTGCCAGAAGCAGATAGACAGAAGGGAGTGAGCGGGATGAGAATATGTGAAAGGTCCTGCTGAGACACATTGACTGGGTATCGAAAAGAGGAAAGGCTAAAAGGAGTCCTCAGGGCACAGTTCCCTCTCTGGAGTTTCCAGAGGTTATGCTGGGCTCATGATGCCCTTTCTCATTGCTGGGTATCATCTCCCTCCAATAATTATGTATTAATTTTTGATCAGAAGGATTTAAAATGAAACACTGGAACATATAAATGTGATATTAGAAGAGGATAAAGAGCCTTGTTATCTTGGAGCCTTGCTATCCTTGTTACTTAAGGCAGTGTTTTTTCAGCTTCGTTTCTGAGAAAAACCATCTAAGTCAGGCAACCTTCGTCGCCCATGCCCTCTGAAGACAAGACTGTCTTTTAACGTGCAATATGCAGGGCAATTACAGAAAAGTATCACTGAAATGAAGATTTGTTTAATTTTCAGAGTTCTTGATGAAGTTTAAAAGCAGAAAATCAGGAGAAAGAAAAAGGTTCGCCAGCATCCTACAACCAGTTGGATGCTCACAGAGCAGAGCCAGTACTCTGCAGACCGGTCATGCTGAGAACAGACACAACAGCAGTTGTCTCAGCCAGTTTTGGGCATACGGAAGCTTTCAAAAGTGGGTCTTATAACCCTCTACTCCCTTTCCCTCTACTCACTTTCCAATCCAAACAAAAACATTTTTCCACACCTTATCCACCTTTCTCAGGGGAAAATTAATTGTAACTGGAAGTGCCTGTTTCTCTCCCTTGACTATGAGGGGGCAGCGGGGTGATTTGCCTCGCTCTTCTGCCCTCCCTCCCCCCAATATTTTGATGAAAGAAAGATTTTGTGATACAGATTCTGTTTCTAAAACTAGCAGGAAATGAAAGTTCTATGCCTTTGTACATTATAGTCTAGAGGCAAGAATCCTTCCTAGGCACGTTGAACAGAGTGGATGTAAATACTGCTCTGAGTCAGAGAAATAAACTTGATTCTTTCTCAGAATAAAACAGATTTTGGAAAAAGAATACACATACTACCTTTTCATGTGACTCAAGACAATTTGTCCTATCAAAATATTTTTAAGAAAATTAATTCGAAGCTTACAAGTTATTGTCTTTGATCAAAAACTTTATTTGCTAGAAAATGTGCACACAAAGTTCTTTTCATGATAACCTGAATTAAAGCACTCTTATATGTTTCTTTAAAAACACGTACATGAGAAGCAATCCTTGCTTTTTCCAAGGTATCCTGTATTATAACAGCTCTTGTCAGAGTGATGGCCTAAACTGGTAACATATTTAACTCACAAAGACTAGGATGATTCAAGTAAGGGAAAGTACAAAAGACATCCCCGTGTCCCTTCACTCCTACTGATCACTGCTGTCACCCATTGTGTGGTTACTTTCATTAGAAGAGAACATCATGTTTATAATACACCTTGAGTTAAAACAAACGTAAGTAGAAAATAAGAGATGTGCTAGACTAGCAAAAAACCCCAACCCTTTTTTGCAGTGGTAGCATTCTCCTTCTAGTGTAGTAGGTTATATGGACAGCACATGGACGATAGATGTAGAACATATGCTACTTGTTCATCTTCCATCAGCCTAACAGCACTGTCACAGCAGAACAAATTTCAGGATTTCCTGGGAACAAGAATGTAAAAAAGTGACAGAAAAATACTTTTCCTGCTGCTAGGAAATTTTCTCGGCATACCTGATAATCCGGTCCAAAAGACGCGCAAACATTATGCTGTCCATCTTTTCAATCGCAGTGACAACTGAGTTGAAACATACTTGTCATTTCAGCAGAATGCAGTAGACATCCTTTTCAAACACCTACGGAGCATGAGAATCAGAAGATGTTTGAGGTACGAAAACAGAAACTTGGGGAGGGGAGTTTTGTTCTTTTGCTATTGTTACCTGCAAAGACAGACTTATAAAATGGTATACATACATATGGATTTATAATAAATCATTTAAAACAATTACTCATGAAACTTTATACCTAGAATTACTTCAGATTTGCTTGGATATGAACCCTGACACCTGGATGTGAAACGCGCTTTAGAGCAGTCTTCAAAGGGCACTGATAAGCAGTAGTAATGTATTGAAATGAAAGCAAGAGGGCTGCTGAGCTGCCTGGAGATGCAGGAGTTAGGATCTGTCTTGTTTTGTCATATTCATTAACAACAGGAAGGGGAATGACTAAATAGACCTCAATGGGATTCTCATATTTCAGAAGGATTGATAGAGCGGGGCCAGCTATGAGAAATGTATATAACCTGTGTAATGAAGGATTACCCTGACATTGCTGAGACACAAGCTCTGCTCCCCTCTCTGGCTGTGAGAGCCTGGGTCTATCAGTAAATACTGGGACATCAGTTCCCCACGTACCTGAGTCCAGGGGACTGGCTCCTGGGACTGAGTGTAAAGAAAAGGGTTTTTTTTCAGAAAGTTATTTTTCATCAGAACTGATTTTTAATTAATAAAACCAATAACTATTAATAATGAAAATAAGATAATAGATAACTACACTTTAAAATTGTTTTCATTAACCATGTAAAAGTGACATACATTTTTAAGACTACAGGGTTTTACAAAAAAATTTCAGGAAAGTTCTACAGATCCAGAGCGGATTCTTGGGTAAGCCTAGAGTGAGCATAAAACCCAGATACCTTCATCATTTAGGTAATGGTGGCTACATATAAGCATCTAGATGAATAAAAAATTTCCCTAAATTTAGGAATTCTTATTTTAATTATGAATCTTTCACTGAATTAGTTTATGATTTTCATAGTTGCTGGTCAGCTGATATTTTGCTCCCTTAAGACTTCATACATATGTAATGTATGAATATGTTTTCACCTTTTATATTCACTTCGCATACATATAAATTACTAGCTCTGGTAAAATCTGTTGTAAAATGATGGCTTAGGTTTCATTTTCTGTACCTGCAAAGTGTAACCATTAATTTTACTATAAAAGCAGATATGATTATTCACTAAATAATATCTACAAATCTCTTGATGATTCCTAAATAGTTTTTAATGGGAAAGCTGCATTGTTTACATCCTCTCCACAAATCCAAAGCAGTAGAACAATTTAATTTTAATATTTCAAGTACATCAACATGACATGAAATATCTGAGTGAGTGAAAAACAGCATGCGTAATTTAAAATAATTTTTATAGTGGAAAGCTGTCCTTTCTATTCAGAGGAAAAGTGTTTACTGAGAAATTAAAATAGTATTGCTCTTGTAAAACTGCAAACTTTTGCTTTTGACATCTCCCATAAATCCAAGTTTGATACTGATGCCAAGGTAGGTAGTGTTTGTCTTTATCAAATGGAAATGATCAAAATACCATGTCCAATTCTGAATCTTCATAAAAATCTCATAAAAATCTCATTTCAACTTGTGAAATTGAGACTGGCAATTTCATACTCTTCAGCAACCCCAGTACAGCAACATAAATGCTCAGGTACACAACTTAAAACATTTTAAGATATTTAAGCACGTAAATACTTTAGCAGTAATAAAGCCAGGGACTCAGTGCCTTCTTGCTATGCAGAATTGGCATCCTCGGTCGCAGATGATCTTCCAACGTTATTGATGGCTGATGGCCAGGTGCTGCCTTTGCAGAACCCCTTGGCAGAAATGAGCTACAGACGGTTCTTCTCTACAACCAAGCCCCTGGGGGGGCTCACCGTGAATCCAGGGAGCACCAGGGTAATGCCACTTTGCACGTCAGCGCTGCATCCTGGGAGAGTACACGCTGTTTTGTGCACCGAAGGGAAATTCCTGCTGGCTTAAATCTTCTCTGCAGCGTTAGTGACTAGGTGTGCAGAAACTGCCAACCGAGGTCCTATATATCAAGCTATCCGTTCTGACAGCCAGGTTAGGTTAATCATTAAAACTCTGCCTCTCTCTCTCTGAGGGTCTCCGGGGCTTTGTTTAATGCAGCAGACAGATGGCACTGAGGAAATTCAGGTGGTGCATGATGAGATTTGGGGTTTTTTTAATGTAGTTGCTAGAATTTTTCAAATAGATTAAGTTCAATTGTAAATCACTCCTGTTCCCAGCGTTGGAGTCTTTATTAGCCCCCCAGTGCTTGCACCAAAGAATTGATCCTTCAGCACCAACTGCACTTGATGGGGGCAAGTAGCGCTTTTTGTTCTTACAGCACTGTACACCATCTGTTAATGCCCCGTTACAAGGAGGAGATACAGTGAAGCGTAACTAGTTAATTATCCAATCAAATCTAACTTAGTTCATTTCACCACCCATGTATAAATTCTTATCTCAGTTTTTCTTGATTTTCTTTAGTCAAGGACATAACCCGTATCATTACTGCTCTCCATCAATGCTGCTCAAGTCTTGAAAGCCGCCCTGGCCTATTTCTTCACCTAGCTTTGCTTGTTTTCTTTTCCCTGATAGTCAGGCATTTCTGTTGGTCTATGATTCTGACACAATTATTAAAGATAACTTTAAAGCAGGAGAAAAGACAAGAAACAGGATNGAAAGCCACCCTGGCCTATTTCTTCACCTAGCTTTGCTTGTTTTCTTTTCCCTGATAGTCAGGCATTTCTGTTGGTCTATGATTCTGACACAATTATTAAAGATAACTTTAAAGCAGGAGAAAAGACAAGAAACAGGATACGACCTCTCTCTCCTTCGATGCATTGTGCAAAGGAAGGTTTCCTCCACTCTAGTCCAAAAAGAACAAGAAATATAAAATGCATCCTACAGGTACAACCCTTTCCTGCAGCTTCAAGCCCTTGTCATAGATGGATCCCTGCTGCCACTCATCAGCCTCTCACAGCATGGCTATTTACACTGAGTGAGGCAAATGGAGAACTTTGTTTTAGGAGTTAGATACAACAGCAAATTCATTCCATGGAGAAAACCTGGCATGAAAGTTATTGTTCTCGAAGATCAAGATAAAAAGTAACCCATTATAGCAAATAAAAAATTGACTGCGAACATGAGCAAGTGTTATTTACAGACCAAGGTGCCCTGAAAATTCAAGAAAAAATAACTAACTGAAAGATTTCTGGGAGCAAAATCCATTGCCTCCCAAAGACACCAGCTGAAACAAGATTTCATCCTTCCACGTGAACAAGGTCTTGTTTTCAGGAGGATTTTACCAATCAGTGTTGTCACATTATCAGTGTGGTTTAAAAATTTCTATTCTTATTTTTAAAGTAATTTATAACCTCTTGCACCCGTGCAAATAATGTCTCTTTGTTTCAGACCAGAACAATTCAATCTAAACAACAGTATGCCGGTGTAAAATAAGTCTCATCAGCGTACTGTATTTGAATAGGTGCATTGTAAGAGAAAGCCAGTGGCTGAAGTCCCACTGTAGAACTGATGTTCACTATGGGCAAGCACTATCAGAAATTCCGTTTGAGCTGAACAGTTCAATGACAATAAAAATAGTAGTTTCTGGGAGGAATAATTTCTTCAGGGAAGTGTCAGAGCCAGGTATTAGCTTTTTCGATGTATGTTTTGAATTCCAGTATGCCTTCCTTTTTTTCCTGGCATAAATATTACATCCAAGTTACCGCCTTCTGCAGTGTGTATTGTAACGCCAGGATACCAGTTTCTACAGAGTTGTTTTAACTGCAGGGCAAATTTTAGATCTGAAACTGGTTGGTCTGAATATTACACAGTTGGATTATGTCTTTCATTACCTTTTATATTTTAATTTCTCCTTTTTCATTCCTATTTNTATCCAAGTTACCGGCTTCTGCAGTGTATATTGTAACACCAGGATACCAGTTTCTACAGAGTTGTTTTAACTGCAGGGCAAATTTTAGATCTGAAACTGGTTGGTCTGAATATTACACAGTTGGATTATGTCTTTCATTACCTTTTATATTTTAATTTCTCCTTTTTCATTCCTATTTTCTCCTGTATGTATTTGCAAAATATATTCCCATATTCTATGTTTGATGGCATCCCAAAAAAAGGAAAACACAACTTAAATTTGTGCCGTTTGAGGTTTTCTTACATAGTCTAAAGAAAATTGGCTTGTCCAGAAAGATTTTTGTCCTTTTTATGTTTATTTTCATTTTTTTAAGAAAGGCATATTTATCAATGCAGTTGTTACTGAACAATTCTTTGGAATCTCAAATTATTTCTGTAAAAATCTAATTTTTCTGGAAATATATAAGATAATTAAGATATAAAGAGAGAGACATGTATCTTTACAGAATAAAAGAAATTCAATGTTATCTACATTATTTACCCCAGTTTTGCAAACTTTAGAGGTTTTGAGGTTTTAGATAAATATTCTGCACTACGTCTTCAAGAACCTGATGTGTAATGAGTGTTTCTTCCTCAGTTCCTGACTAATTTCATTGCTATTTTTTTTCTGTCTTCCTCATCCCTTTGTGTCTGCTTCAGTCTTGTTAAAAAGCTAGGATTATTTGTTGGAGGAATTCACATGTCTCAAGAATAAACAAGTTTAACATAGCTAAGCGAAGATGTTCGAACAGTCTTCAAATACATAAAAGCCTGATGGAAAAAAGAAAGGAAGGAATAATCTCTTCAAACACAGAGTGGGCAGGACAAGAGGTATTAGGAATAAATTTCCTCGAGAGCTATTTGGGTTAGAAATTATAAAAAAAAAGCAACATTTTTTGTAACTGTAGGACAGTTAAATGCTGGACTGAATGATTGCCAAGAAGGGTGTTTTATGACAGATTAAACAAACAGCCCTGGGGAACAGAGAAGTATTTCTGATGCTGCAGTGGGTCAGGAGGAAGGATTAGGTGACGTCTTCAGACTATTCAAACAAACAAACAAATTACATAAAGAGCATAGGAGAATTAACAGCATCTGTAATCTGCCAAGTGTTCAGAGTATTTCCTTGACTAAAAATACCTATCTTTACAGTAGACTCCTTCTTTAGGATCAGAGCAACCAAGATTTCATAGTCAGCCTGACAGGCAGAAGGCAGTCAGGTACCAGGACAAGTTGGACCAGCAGGCACTACAAACAATTTCCTAACAGGTAAAAAATCATGTCTAATGAGATTATAAATTAGCGCCTTTATATACAGAAGATTCGCTGGCAAATACCACATGACAATTGCATTTCTGGAATAGTAGTCTTTTACAGAAGTTTGAGACATGTTAAACAGCCATTGTTTGTTAAATCTGTTTTTCCCTATCCCTCAGATGTTATGAAGCCTCCAGCTGCTCTTTTTCACTGGAAAATCACATGGTTTATATGCAGACAGAGAGCAGGTCACATGCAAAGAATAAATTGGTTTTTTGTCAGGCTCCTGCAGAATCATTGGAAGCAACTCTCTACAGTTTCTGCAAAGCCTTTTTAAAAAAGGAAATAAATAAAAAAGTAGCCACATAACTACATCANATTACCTACCAATTCTTACTTTGCATCATGCTAACTGTGAGATGATGCAGTGAAATCTGTCCCTGCATAAGGTAACAATCTGCAGCCCTGTCTGCAGAGGAGTGGATGCCATGAGCAATTCTTCAGGTACTGAGGGAAGTAGGTGACCTCTGGCTGGGAAGCAAGGTAATTTGTATCCTGAGCTGAAGTAAAGAAGTACGGAAGAGACTGAAGTGGCAAAGTAGGGGATGCAACTCTGTGAAGCTGAAGTCCTTGTCTGAAGAGGTGTGAAGGAAGAGAGGGGTGGTGAGTGAGAGGTATAGGACACACGATGCTGAGGTCTAACTTGGGGAAGTGGGATGTACAGTGAGAACTATGGATCCTGTGGCCCAGGAGTGATAAACTGGAGTTTTAATTATGTATCTACCTGTACCTTTATGTTCTAATCCCACATCATGATTTTCCTCAGTGGAAAATATGTTAGGGGAATATCACTATTTACCCAGTAGCATATGTCCTCCTCCTTCTCCACCTTCACAGCTATGAAATCTCAGATCCATAATCCTGTACGTTGTCTCTGAGACTTTTTTTTCCCCAGATAACAAAAGAACTTTTGGTGTTCAAATTTTATCTGGTTTGAAATTTATCAAATTACAGAATGATTCTTCCATCTCTGAGCTTCTCCCCTATAGCAGAGTGATGGTTCCTACTATTTCCCCTGCTCCTAGCAATAATTCCTTGTTCACCCGCTCCTCCCAGACATCTCTGTTCAGGACTATTAAGGATTCCTGTTTCTCTCCTCTACAACCTAAATAAATTTCTCCTTCTCAGTGTTCACTAAACAGCAGTTTGTCCTTACTAACTGACAAAGAACTTAAATGTTTTTACTAAAATGGTCATAAATGACAGAACTAGACTTACTATCGTTACAATGCAAAATCAACAAAAGCATTGAGAAGTCATAACACATCNATGGTTCCTACTATTTCCCCTGCTCCTAGCAATACTTCCTTGTTCACCCGCTCCTCCCAGACGTCTCTGTTCAGGACTATTAAGGATTCCTGTTTCTCTCCTCTACAACCTAAATAAATTTCTCCTTCTCAGTGTTCACTAAACAGCAGTTTGTCCTTACTAACTGACAAAGAACTTAAATGTTTTTACTAAAATGGTCATAAATGACAGAACTAGACTTACTATCGTTACAATGCAAAATCAACAAAAGCATTGAGAAGTCATAACACATCTTTAAACAAATCCCTTACCTTTTTCTGCATAAAATCTAAATGAAATCAAATTGATAGAGGCATACAAACATTTGAAGGATGTGCTTTATATAGCTAAGTCTGTACATTTTGTAATAGTTGCAGATTATTCACAATGTAAGGTTAAGAGTAACATTAGGCAGACTGGCTCCTAGGTTTCCTTTCCAGACTGCCAGCTTAGACCGGCAGCGGTCTAGGAACAAAGTATGCATACGATGCATAGGAAAACCTGAACTCAAGCCATTTGCCTGTGGCCCAACGTGTACACATTTGATCCACCAGGACTTCATCCATACAGATTGTCGATCCATGCTAAGTGGATTTTAGATTTCTCTCTGAGATGACAAGTGAGGTCTTTGCCTGAGCAATTGTTTGCATGTAAGCAATTTGGATTGAAGACAAGCCTTAACAATAGGCAGAGAGATTCTCTTTCTTGACTGTTTAGACATGCCTTCCACCTTCTTTGGTAAACTTATGGGCAGTTATGGTGGAAAAATATGAATAATGCATATGTACACATACCACGCTATTAATCTCTTTTCCAAGTTGATTAAGACATAAATTCTATAAGGTAGTCTTTCCCTTTTTAAAGGTCAGGTTATTGATAAATTTTTTTTTAAGAGTTACTCCCTTTTAACAGAGATTTGAACCACAAATAGCAACAAACATTGCAAGCTAGTGCAACCTTTTATTTCAATGGAACTGTAGTGTTTTACAAAAAGCAGAGTCAAATAAATATATTTTTAAAAATTTATAGGAACTTTATTGGTTTGTCAGACATTCCCAGACATATTAGCTTCAATGACTAGGATTTTATGTTATCCTGAGTGTTTAGACTGATAACACTAACAAACAGTGAAATCACTAGAAAAAAATGAAAGGAAAATCTAGCCACTGAAATAATCTATTGGTGTTAAGTCTGAAAAAGAAGATGAAGGAGAAATACAGCTATTACTTCTGTAGATCAAGAAAATATACTGAAATCTACAGTCAGTCTTAAGATATGATCCTGCAGCACTTAGCAGAAAGAAAATATGATATTATTTATATAAAGAAGCCACTGAAGTTAGTCACGCAATGGCTACAGAAAATATTAATCACAAGAAGAGTTAAAACAACATTACTTATTAAATTACAGAGAGCTATTATCACAGTATTTGAGTGCCATTAGTGACTTGGGTCTGCAAATTAAGAAACTTTTTATATCACCTTATAACAGATGGGGAAACTTAGGTAGTTGAAGACAAGGTGTCAAAAGAGTTCATCACTTTGCAATCTGGACAAAAGCACTGCAGCATATCCTATTCTCAGAAAGTCTGGACTCAGCATGAATGCAAAGCAATTCGGCCTCTGGCCCGACTTCTTCTGAAAGAATGGTCCCACATGGCTCCGTGAGAATTCAGTGCCACCTGTGGGGACCACACTCACAAGTCCCAGGCTTGCTTATGTCTACATCCCCATAAAGCAGGGGTTTCTCCAGGGGCTATAGCAGTGGTGATGGTGTGCACTGCCGGCCCTCTGCCCGCTGTTCAGCCTCACCACAGATGTGAGCATGCCCAGTGCTGTGCCCAGCCTGTGTATGGACACATAAAGCTCTCCTTACAGAGCATGCTGGTTCAGGACAGTAATTAAGAACTACCTTTCTCTTTACTAATAAATAACTTGAACCTGGCCAGCTTATTTTGTCTATGACACCTCAAGAAGCCCAGCGGATTTTTGTCTATTAAGAGCACAGACTGTCTGTAAGCAGGGGAGGTTGTGCAGAGCCTCTCAACTTTTGTGGTTGGCTGTGGCCATGCGTTGGTAAGTCCTGTCATTTTTAGTGCCATTCACATTACTCTTTTTACCTTTCTTCACCTGCTCAGGTTCCTTCTCACCATATCAGTGTAGTGGTTTAGGCCCAGTCGGCAACAAAAACCCACATGGCCGCTCGCTCACTCCTCCCACCACACTGAGATGAGGAGAAAATGTAACGAAACCTGGTGGGTCGAGACAAGGACAGGGAGGGTTTGCTCACCGGTTATGGTCATGGGCAAAAACAGACTCAACTTGGGGAAAAAGATCAATTTAATCAATCAAAGCAGAGCAGGATAAGGAGACATGAAAAGCCAGATCTTAAAACACAAATAAATACCCTTCCCCCTACCCCTCCCTCCTTCCCGGGCTCAAGTCCCCTCGCTCCAGATGTCTCTCCCTCCTCCCCTTCAGCGATACAGGGGGACAGGGAATGGGGGGTGCAGTCAGTTCACCAGAGATTGTCCCTGCCGCTCCTTCCTCCTCAGGCGGGGAGGGCTCCTCACACGCTGCCCCTGCTCCAGTGCGGGGTCCCTCCCACAGCAGACAGTCCCTCACAAACCCCTCTGATGTGAGTCCTTCCCAGGCGGTGCAGCCCCTCAGGAACGCACCGACCCAGCACAGGCTGCCCCCAGAGTCACGGTCTGCTTTGGGAGCAGGCACCTCCCCTGGTGCTGGGTCCTCCACGGGCTGCAGGTCTGTCTCTGCCTTGGCATGGTCCTTCACGGCCTGCTCCACCACGATCCTCAGTGGGCTGCAGGGGCACAGCCTGCCCTGTCCCCGTGGGCTGCAGGGGAATCTCTGCTCCAGCTGCCTCCTCCCTCTCCTTCCTCACCGACTCCCAGGTACCTGCACAGGTGTTTCTCTCACCTCTCCCTCCTTCCTCTGCTGCAGGTCTCAAGGACCTTTCCTTTGTCCCCTAGTTAGATACATTACAGCAGAGGCCCATCCATTGTTTCCAAATAGCCTGGCCTTATCCTGGTGGGGCCACCTTGGAGCTGGGGGAGCTTGGAGCATCTTCTGACAGGGGCCACCCGCCCGTGTAGCCCCTTCCCCACTACCACCCAATCACTCATGTTCTTGGATCACTTGTTTTCTTAACATTCACGAGCATGTGCACTGCTGAACTCTGTTTATGCATTAGACAAAGGGATTATTTTTAGTGCAATGTTTTTTTGTGATGCTTTGGTGCAAAATATTAGCGTGAAACACTCTCCCTCCAGCCTGTTGTGCCCAGAGCATGCTGTGTGCAAAGTGCGATTGTTTAGCTGGAGTTTTGGAGTAAGAACATTTGAACACAGATCAGTAACAGGATAGTTTAGTTTTCTGAAAGCATATTGCAGAAGGTTTTCCAGAGATCTGCTCTGTCAAAAATCTTCAGAGTTTTTTAAATTAATTGGATGAGCTCTCTTTTATAAATAGTTCTGGTGCCATGTAATTTGCAACATTATTTCACTGTCTGTTTATCCATCCATCCATCCATCCATCCATCCATCCATCCATCCATTTGTATGTGTATGAAGCAGCCACAGAATCTGGTGACTGTTGATAGATCATAAATCAGTGTCGACTCTCAACAACATGTGAATACAAATGTGATTAAATTTGACACCGTGCCCATGTTCCATTTATCCGATTTCAAAATGCAGTTCTTTGAGTTCTGTTATGCTTTCACATTTAGTACCTTAACTTCCTGTGTATCTGCTGTCTAAAAACACAAAAGAAAGAGAATAAGGAAAAAAGAAAAAAACCCAGAAAAATAAAATGTAAAAACAGAAAAAGAGGAAAAAATAGAGAGAAATAGAAAAACATTTCAAATATTGTTAGAATGTTTTTATGCTATGAGCTAACCAGATAACAGGTACTTTTCTCTTTTAAAACAGCTCAAGTTATTTGAGAAATGTCATTAATAAAGTATCTGTAGAAAAAACAGCCAAAATTATCCGCATACACTACTGTCCCAGTTGTAGAAAATTGCCTGTGACAGAGACTAGGGAAGTGAGACTGCAGGAGTGGATATTCGCTTTCAGTCTTGATCCAACTGAAAGTGCATGGATAACTTCATTTCTAGACAGAAAGAGGCATAGGGAAACTCAATCAAAAAAAAACGAAATAATGTTGCACCCCACTTTCCCAAAATAATCTGTACATATTTATGTCTTTCCCTTTTGTGCATTGTCAGATGTAATCTTTAAATGCATGCTACTTTTGAGGGTTTATGAATCTTCTCCCTATTTTAAATACAGGTTGCATCACAGATATTATGTCTCAGCTGTTAAAAGCTGACTTCTTTGACTGTTTGGCACTTGCCATTCATTTACTGTTCATTATCTAACTTTCAAGACAGAATTGAAAGTGGATAGCTCTGACTCTTATCTTCCTTTTACTCTCAGTTCCATTGTGCATGTCATGTAGGCTTTTTTTTTTTTGCTTAAACTTCATTATTTTCTGTATGAGAAATAGAAAGCAAGTGAGAGCAAGAGGAAAATGGCATGGTTCTGACACCTACAGAGAGAGAGGAGTAGAAATTCACTGGGTAAAGATGCCCTGCTGAGAATCTGAACTGTAGGAACAACAAGAGCTTTTACCATGCCATCTATTTTGCTCCTCCATTTTGGATTGTCTCTAGCTGGTACTTCGGAGGCTTACAGAAATGTAATACCCAAATATTTCACACATATTAATGTGTTTTATCATCCCATAACCCTAGTGAAATAAGACAACTCCATCTCACATGTATGGGAAACTGAATGCATGCTAGATTGTGGAATGGTTATAGCTTAGGTGGTAATTAAAGTCTGAGTCCCAGGTCTCTTCTTATTGGCCCACAAATAGGAAGACAAGGTCTTCTGAAATATTAGTATTAACTGAACCTGCCGAATAAAGCTCCCCTATTCCACTTGAATTTCCCTGTTCATATCCCTGCTTTTTATGCTGGAAAGAGAACAGATGGTCTACTACCCTCAAATTGCTCCTTACAGCTTTGGTTTTCTATTAAAACAATGACTCTAAGCAAACTTCCAGCTTCAGATCCTAAGCCTGTCAACAAGAGTGTCAGAAAAAGGTTCCCACTTCTCCCAGTTCAATTCCAATGCAAGCTGGTTAGGCATGTTCAGGATAGCTTGTTTTCTTCTTTCTTTGACTAATCAAAGATTGGTTAAAGCAGTGAAACAAGCTGCACCATTGCTTTAGGACAAAGCAGAAAATACTTTAAAAGCCTGAGGGCATTTCTTGCTCACAAACTCACAGTCAAACTTTTTCTCATGTTTGGGAACTGGCAGGGGCACTGGGGATCTGTGCCAGCCTGCACAGCATGGGACTCCTACCAGCTGCTGCAATGGCGGGCATATCTCACCTGATTAGTGCCCTGCTATCTCTCAGCTGTTGTTGGCAGCACTGTTCCTCTTACTCTGCCTGACNGGATCTGTGCCAGCATGCACAGCATGGGACTCCTACCAGCTGCTGCAATGGTGGGCATATCTCACCTGATTAGTGCCCTGCTATCTCTCAGCTGTTGTTGGCAGCACTGTTCCTCTTACTCTGCCTGACACACAGAGTTTTAAAGACTGGTTTGATTTAATGTAACTAGAGGAAATGGGATCAGTACAGAAGCAGCAAGGTCGAATGCTGTGACAGCTATGTACAAGAGGACAGACAGGATGACCTGCTCAGCCTTTTGTTGTAACAAAAACACCTGTTCATGACCTGCTCTTGAGCACAACTTCACCAAAGAGTCATAGTTTTGGGACACAGTCACATGGCGAAGCCCAAGTTTTGGATAAGCATAGGAAAAGAAGGTTTGAGTCTTGAATTTGGTACATACACACCCCTCAATTTACCGTGTCAATGATCCAGGCATTAGTAGGCATGTGTCTGATTGACAGGCTTGAAGTGCATCTTGCAACAGCAGAAGACTGAAATAATCAGACAAGACCTTGCTCTTGTCTGTGGTATGGCAATGTGGGGCTTCTAGGATGGCTGACCTCACACAGAGCTCACTGTGAAGAATAACAGACGCACCATACTGAAGCCCACACATCCTAGAGTCAGCACTGGGGGCTTTTACAGATAGTCACAGAGCATGTACTGCTGGAGTTTGATCTTGGGGGCAGCTCCTCTGGACCCCATCTCATACAGATTATAATATATTTTAGAGAAAACAATCCAGTTTAAGCTTTTTCAACCATGTGCACATAAAATTCTTGAGAAGCCTTTTACTGAGTATGCAGCTTCGTTAAACTCATGTAGATATAATGGCACAGTAAAAATCTCCATCTCCTCATTAAGTAAATATCTAAAAGAGATCTCATTGATAACATCCTTACATTGCTTGTTCCTTCCCAATGCCTACAAAGGAAGTTCACTGATTTGCTTAGATAGAGGCCTCTACCTTGTGTACATTTACATTCAATCAGATGAGACTGTACGATAATTTTACTCCCAATCTTCCAGCATGCTTTGAACTTCATGCTTACACTGTCTGCATTCATGTTAGAAATGTACAGAGGAAAATGAACACCAGTCTATGTTAATTTATAGCAGGAAAATGCATGCACAAAATAAGCTTATAAATACCTGAAACTCATCTAGATCAGAAGTGAATTTCAGCAATATATCAAGCTCAAGTCAAAGTATTATATTCAGACTGTTCAGTTTAGATGCCTAACGTAGCCATTGCAACTATTTCTCTCAACGATATTTATAGAACTGACATACATATGGTCTGGCAGTGCAGCACCAAAAGAGCTGAAGAAGAATTAACTTCTAAGACATCAAAGTCATATTGCTTAAATTTGGCTACTATAGGGAGAACAGAGTGCATGCTATCCTATGCCCTCAATGCAATAGTCTGTCTTTATTCAGTGGTGTGTAGATACATGTACTTTAAGCGTATATGTGAAACAACAACAGGATTTCAACACATCTAAATGGTTTTCTGAATAAGTGTAGGATAAAATACGTTTTGCTGAATTGGTGTTTATACACTTGTCAAATTTCAAGTTTCCAACAAAAGTTGCCTCAGAAATAACATTGTTTAAAAATAAATAAATACAACCCCAAAAGCAATAATGGAAGAAATGCTTTTTCAGCTCCTTTCTGAGTACGCCAGTGGTTGAAGTATTTTCCTGACACTTCCCGTAGCTGTTACTTTTTAGACGTTTGGGGTTTTTTCTGGTTGACTTCAGATATGCAAAAATTCAAGCTGAAGGATGATCATTTGGGAAAAGTACAAACTACTCAAAAGAATCCATGGAATGAAAAGGAAATCTTAACTGTCTTTCTCTGCAGTTTAATCCTAACATTTATTTGTAAGCATTCTTTTTACTGGCCCATTTGTCTAATAGTTAACTGCTTCTGGCAAGGAGTTTTTAATGTCATACATACAAAGAGATGCAGGGGGTTAATAGCATGAATCCTGAATTACTATCCAAAGAAAGCTGTGATTATCCAAACAGCAATTTCAATTCCTAGCCAACCTCCAAACACAAAAGGCTTATAACCAAAGATATGCAACAAGGAGACATTTCTCTGCATTTAAACATTACATTTAGACTACAAGCATCTTTTAGCAGTGTATGGCTTTTTCGCCCAAAAAGACAGCACCTGCTGGCAGGGATTTAGCTTTGCTCTGGTGTCTCAAGTGTGACTGTATTTAGGTGCTAAGGAAAACACACAAAGCTGCAAATTAGTTGCCTGGTCACTCACATAGACATTGAAATGTGCACGCACTTGCATTAACAATCCACAGTTTCCTGCTCACTGCACACTGGCTCAAAGAAGCTTGCACCCATATGTCACAATTATAGGTTTACTGTTAAGCTTCAGATGATCTGTTACATGGCAGAAAAGAGGTGTGGGAGGACAGCTAGCCAGTTAACGATTCCAGTTATCCTAAATCTTTTATTCCTTATAAATATTTTGCTTTTGTTTGCAGAGGTTAACAAGGAAAACTCCTCCTGATTCCTTCTTTTCTTTTTTTCTTTTTCTTTTTTTTTTTTTTTTGTGAAGAACCAGGTAGACATTTCCTCTGACTTGTAAATTGCCTTTTAATAGCTTGCTTCCCCATAAAGTGAATACAGTTTGGGCTGTTCCTGTCACTCTATTTATGAATAAGAATTAAAATTCCCATTTTATTTCTGCTTCTCTTTAAAATTACCATTTTATTTCTATTTCTCTTACTCTGTTTTATAAAAACTTTCAAAAAAGTGTAGCTGTTGCTTGGTTTGAAATTCTCATTTCCACAGCTTTTGGGAAGGGATTGATGGTGGAAACGCAAAGGAAACTGACATACTTGAAGGCTGTGAGTTGTTTTCTATGAAAAATCCACAAATTTCATCTATCTATCTGAACTACTTCTGAGCAGGACATGAAGAACCAAGTGTTCAGACCACAGCATAACCAGCATGTATCTTGAGAAAGCAGTACTCTCTATGTCTCACCTCTCTTCCTTTAACACAGCAAGTCCAACTTCTCCTTTCAGGTAAATAGTTTCACAGCTTCAGGATTAAACTCATAAATTGCCTGAGAAGAGCAGCAAAGATGAGTCTTGACAAGAAACATCCTCCATCTTAATACCACAGGCCAACACCCTCATGGAAGACTACTAAGATCCACCAAGCAGTATACACAGGTAATGAATTGGTTGCAAAAACACGGAGGAATCATTGCACTAACAAATAAGTTGTAGAAGTTTCCCTTTGTGGCTTAATGCTGTTTCCTTCCTTCACTACAACAAGAGTGATGTCAACATGCTAGACTGTACTTTTGAACTTTATCTCACTAGAGACAGGTGTCTGGATGAGTCCAACCTGGGAACACATTTTGCCTGGTCTGTTTCTAGAGAATATCTTTGTCAGTCTAAATGAGAATATTAAATACTGATGGATATAAAAAATACTGGATATTGAATTTTCTGCAAGATGGACAATAGTTAATGCATTGTACAGAAGCGCTTGGATGTGGTATGGAGACCAAGATTCTGGCCTTGTTTTTAAGATAGATTTTTTGTTTGCCTTAGGTCAAAGAAGATTTCTTATTAATATTCTAGTCTATCTGTATCGTGAAATGTATTGAGCGTGATGTAGACATTCCCAACCTGATGCAAATCCAACTTCATAACCTCCTGTTGTGAAGAAAAGAACCATTCAGATAAAGCAAATTGAATCCAGAATCAGGATAGCTTTGTGCTGTCAACTCTGCCAAAAGGCAGATTAGCTTGGGCACCGCACCAAACCATACTGCTTCTAGGCTCAAGCTGGCTCACACAGTATCAGTAAGAGAGAAACTCTGAATTTCTGTTTATGGCACCAATATGGTTTAGTCTTATAATATCTGCCTTTTTTAATAACTTTTGCTTAATGTAGCTCTTTCCAAGTGCCAAGAGACTACATTTTGCTCACAATACAAAATAAGTTGGCAACTAAGCCTCAGGAAGCAATTTACAGCAGGGCTAACAAACTCCTCCTGCCATCAGCAGTTGCAGTAATTGCAGGTACTTTCATCAGCAGTAGTGTTAAATGTGAATACCATCATCAGCAATAATGGGTAGCAGCGGCAGCAGTAGTTAGGAATACCACCAGCAGCAGCCGGTGCTGCTGGCTCACTGCCACAATGTTTTCGCATAGCTGGGATCACACTAATGATGCACATAGTAGTTTGGGAACCTTTGACTTGCAGTACTATCATCAGAACTTAACTCCAGCTTCTCAACTTCTGTAAAACAACTTTTTCACATACAGTGGTTAAGCATTCAAAGTCCAATAAAAAAGTGAGATATCAGTATATCTTGTGTAGATAATTTTGCTCTTTTAATCATTAACAACTAAACTGAGTAAGAATTATGTTCTTCCTAAGCTTAACAAATGTTATGTATTTCATACAACACACACTTTCTTACTAGGACGGATTTTTTGAATAACTGCACTTCAGTATCTATACTTGCAGAAAAAAAATTGTTCATTGTACTGTAATATAGAAAATCAGCACTACTACCCTGAATTACAGCAAGGCTAAAAAAATCTAAGGCAGCTACATACATCTGTCATAGGTGTCTACCTGTCATGTTTTAGAAAGGGAAGGAGTTGATATGCCTAGTGGGAATGGGGCCTGTGCCTGACTCTGTGGCTTGTGAATGTAGCACAGTTCATCTGCTTTGATTCTTGAAAGGAACATGCAAAAAATTAGCCTTGAGTAACCAGATCTCCAACTCTTCTGATTTCCCAGCTGCATGTTCATGCACAACATCACACAATAAATGCCATGCATTTCTTTTTTACTGGATAGTCGATACACTGCAAATTTGTTCTCAATTTTAAACTGGAGCTCAGACAGCAAGACCAGACCTTCTACCTCCATGAAGTAAAGAGATAAGAACGAGAAACTGCATTCAGACTGCAGCATCCCGGTGTCACTCTTTTTTTTTACCCAGTAACAAAAGTATCCTTGCTTGGCCAGAAGGGAAAAAGAACTGGACATGGGAGGTAGAGGATACACAGAAAGCTGTCAAACATATGGGGAAGACATTATGTTTCAATTAAAATAGCACTGGTTCAAATAAAGAGGTCAGTCAGCTTCCAGTTTCTCCTCTTGTCTCCTCCAGCAGAAGAACTGTGAAGAGGTAGCAGGGCAAGATGCAGGCCTGGGCTGTGGCAGAGCAGATTTTTTGGTTCAGCCCTTAAGGTTCAGATGAATGCTGTCTACTACAACTTTCTCATTTGCTTTTTTCTGTTACTAGCTGGTAAGATACAGAATTTGCTACCTTCCATCTTTGGTTTGCACTCTCTTCCTCTTCCACTCCCTATTCCCCAGTAGAGTCTCTGACAGAGTCACACTGGTCAGGAGCACTGAACCCTGGACGTGATGGGTGCAATTGGTCTCAGATTGTCCGATTTGTCCTCCACTCCTACCCAAACAACCCCTGGAAGAGGTCTGTACAACCTGTTCTGATGGGAAAGTCTATCATCTCCATTTGTAACATGTTCCAGCATTCGATTATCTCTTTACAGAGGCTATTTATACTAAAACGTAACTCAAATTTGCAGTGCTGCATTTATCCTATTTTTTTACCCATTAGCTGAAATTATTAGCTGACCAATCTTTTATACATTCAAAATTGTAAACATGTCCTGCCATAGTTTTTCCTTTACAAAATAAGCCCAGTTCATACAACTTTCCTTTATAAGTCACATCTTTAAACGCCTTCTTATAGTGTTTGCTTTCCTACAGGCTTTTTTCAGTTCCCTTACACCACTTTTTAAATGTGGTGCTTTAGCACACTGGTGTACTCCAGCAGATGACAGATCAGTGCTGAGCAGAGATGGGTAGTTGCATCTTACATCTTGCATTAAATATTCCTGTTAATTTGCTCTGAGTCACATTTGCTTTTGTTGGTTTTGGAAGGGTACCACACTGTCAAGTCAAAAAGTTCAGCTTCTGATCCACCATGATCTCTTCCACATGTAAAGCCCTCTACTTTCAGCTTTATAGTTGCAGCATACTTTTGCACACCACTGTATGTGTCTCACTGTGTGAATTCTCAGCCTTTGCACTACTTCACTGCTGCAGAAAATGACAATCTAACATGGGGAGAAGTAGTAACACTTCAACTTTCCTCTTCAGTTGGATCAAATTCACACAATGGAATAAAAAATCCAAAGCCTCATCTCCTAATAAACCAAAAATCCCCCACTTTTTTTCCCCCCAATTCTTGCAGCAGAAAAAGAATTTGATTGGACTGAAATAATTTATGGATACAATCCAACATCCTATAGATCTATCTGACATTGGGCTTGATCAGACTGATGTTGTCATTACAGAAGAATATCATTATAATGAAAAATAGTACTTTAAAGTGGTGTTTCTATTATGAGCCCTTTCCTCTAGTAGCTGATCATAAAACAGAGATGTTCAAGCTCATCTTCGTGTCAGGAATTGACAGATTGCAAGATGAAGCTTGAGCCAGGTCTCACAAATTATTTAGATTTTCATCGTTTCCAGTTCAACACTGTCATGTAAAAAGTGCACACTACCATATGGCAGAAAGCTGCATATGCACATTTCTAGATATCTCACAACACATCTATTCTCCAGGCTGAACAACCCCAATTCTCTCAGCCTGTCTTCATAGGAGAGGTGCTCCAGCCCCCTGATCATCTTTGTGGTCCTCCTCTGGACCTGCTCCACAGGTCCATGTCCTTCTTATGTTGGGGGCCCCAGATCTGAACGCAGTACTCCAGGTGGGGTTTCACAAGAGTGGAGTAGAGGGAAGAATCACCTCCCTCAACCTGCTGGTCACACTTCATTTGATGCAGCCCAGGATACAATTGGTCTTCTGGGCTGCAAGCATATTGCCAGTTCACATTGAGCTTTTCACCGACCAGCACCCCCAAGTCCTTCTCCTCAGGGCTGCTCTCAATCCAGTCTCCATCCAGCCTGTATTTGTGCCTGGGGTTGCTCCTCCCCATATGCAGGACATTGCACTTGGCCTTGTGGAGTTTCATGTGGTGTGCATGGGCCCACCTCTCAAGCCTGTCAAGGTCCCTCTGGATGGCTTCCCTTCCTTAAGGCATGTCAACCGCACAACACAGCTTGGTGTCGTCAGCAAACTTGCTGAGGGTGCACTCAATCCCGCTGCCTATGTCACCAACAAAGATATTAAACTGCACTGATCCCAATACCAACCCCTGAGGAACACCGCTCGTCACTGGTCTCCACTTGCACATCAAGCCATTCACCACAACTCTTTGAGTGAGACCAACCAGCCAATTCCTTATCCAGTGAGTGGTCCACCAAGTCCAATTTAGAGACAAGGATGTCATTCAGGACAGTGTGAAATGCTTTGCACAAGGCCAGCTAGATGATGTCAGTTGCTCTTCCCTTGTTTACCAATGTTCTAACCTTATCATAGAAGGACACCAAATTTGTCAGGCATGATTTGCCCTTAGAGAAGCCATACTGGTTGTCACTAATTGCCTCCTTATTTTCCATGTGGCTTAGCATATTTTCCAGGAGGATCTGCTCCATGATCTTGCAGGGCACAAAGGTGAGGCAGACTGGCCTGTATCTCACCAAGCCTTCCTTTTCTTCCTTTTTAAAAAAGGGTGTTACGTTTCCCCTTTTCCAGTCAGGGGGAACTTCATCAGACTGCCTCAGCTTCTCAAAAATGATAGCTAGTGGTTTAGCAACTTCATGCACCCTCAGGTCTCAGAGTTGCATCTCATCAGGTTGCATGGTCTTGTGCTCCTTCAGGTTTATTAGATGGTCTTGAACCTGATCTTCTCCTACAGTTGGTGGTTCTTCGTTCACCCAGTCTCTGCCTATGCCTTCTGCGACTTGGACAGTGTGGCCTGAGTGCTTGCTGGTGAAGACTGAGGCAAAAAAGTCATTGAGTACCTCAGACTTCTCCACATCCCAGGTAACCAGGTCTCCCATTTCATGCAGAAAGCGAGACTAGGAAGAACAGTTTGTTCTGGAAACACCAAGAGTCTAAAAACATCAGTCGGTCTTGGCTTCATGAACACCCTGGGGACAACTTTCAGTCAGAACTGTGAATATATTTTTTTCTCCTCTTCAATACCAGAAATATTACAGCAAACCAGATTTCCTGCATGTCTCAAATGGTTAGAAAAGTGAGACGAATACAGAGAAGAGTAACCAAAAATACACAAGTACAACCCCCTCACCTCAGTGTGTTGGTCACTAAAGAATCACATCTGCAGGGAAAGGAGTGAGAAATGTTGTCTCCAGCAAAGCAAATCCTTCATTGACCTCCCTGTACTTCAGCTCTGTCCATCCAAAGCCGCTCTTGCTCTGGGATCCATGCAGGTTTTTGTCTTCTCTCAATTCCTCTGGATTTATTCCTAGTGCTGAAGCTGCTATGAAAGACAAAACAAGATTAATTCCACACAGACTGAGTGATGAAAGTTTATTATATGATTAATAGAGCTAAGTGCTTCTTACTCCTTGGCCTAGAAATGAAGAGGGAACATTTATTGAAGAGGTATTATACAGGTGGGAGTCTGACTACAGGTAATGAGACTTTTTCTTGCTGTTATTATGTTACTAAAAATAGAGAAATGTAGGACAAATATTAGAAAGAAAACTTGCAGTGAAAGAAAAGGAGAAAAGAACCATCCCTTGGGATACTGCAAATGAGCACTAGATATTGCAAAAAATCAATCCTGCAGCAGCAAAACTTTTGACTAGAGGACATACCACTGTGTGTATTGTAAGCAGCTCTGAGCATCTGTGCTGTGTTTATTATAACAATGTCTTTATTATTGGGCTGAGGCCTCTCGGGGCTACTGATTATGACTATGACTCTATGGCACTGAAGTGACACAAAGAAGTCAACTCTACTATAATATGTTTCTAATACTCTTTTTTCACACACTGGGAAATTTCTGTGCAGCAAACTCATGATACTCTTGCTCAGGCTGAGTGACACATCACCTCTCAAAGTGTCCGAGTGAGTTTGGAGTGCCGCATAGTGCAGAGGAACACTGGGTTATTTTGTCCAACTGTGATTTCCATGTATTCCATAATTACTCATTTGCTAAAGATTCAGTTTCCCATTTAGAAACCTGGCCTAATAAACTAATTTCTGCAGGCTTCTGGCCAACCATCTGATACTTGTATCCCACCATACGGTTACTCATATTTAACCATGTTAATGGCAATAAAAATAAAGATGAAAACAAAAAAAGTAAAACAGATAGTTGAGCTCTTTCTTTGACACTAAGGTAGTTCAGTTTCCTCTTCAAAGGCGAATGAAACAGAGAGCCATACACTTCCCATTGAAATCACAGGAAAAGCATAAACAACTGTTCAGCTAAAAAATTGGGAAATGTACACTGATGTCATGGTTTAAAGCTGGGCTGGCTATTAAACGAATGACAGACGCCCTTTGTTAACTCCCTCCCTCCCCAAAATGGGCGGGGGAAGAGCAAAGGGAAGGAGACTTATGGATTGGAAAAGTTAAACAGCTTTAATCTAACTACAATAATAATGTATAATAATAATAGGAAGAAATAATGATGAAATATATACAAATATACAAATATGTACAAAACC
>VZSC01013055.1:37483-80475 GCA_013398225.1 Steatornis caripensis
AGCCTTATCACTGCTAGAAGCAGCTACTGTCTGGACAAACATGCAGTTAATTTCAGAGAGCGCAGCTTCTCAGAAGAGACTTAACTAAAAAGCAAAGTTACTAAAAGAAGATTGGTTCTGTCCTGGCCCAAACCAAGGCAACTGATCATTCTGGTAGTAGATAAGATCAAATTCTGTACATTTAAACTAATAAATAAAATAAATTACCAAAAGTAAATAGCCACAAATAAATAATACTACCACGAATAAATAACAGTAAGGAGGAATCATTTCTACATGCGCTACATGGTTGTATTTTCATATTGACTATACTAGTTTATAAGCTATATGTCAACTGTTTACAATTAGGGCTGCTTCTGTATTTAAGTGGTGTACACTATAAAATTCACGGAATTTAAAATGCTATCTGTGTTCTGTCTCATGTAAGGGGTGATAGACATCCTTAATTTGTAAGCATTAGCAAAATGAGATGCAGTTGCAGAAAATGTAATTGGATCATCTTTGTATTTTATGTCAGCATGTCTAAATGCTGTTAAAGGATGCACAATGCATACAATGCAATCTGACAGCAAATAGAGTAGCTGTTGTAGGCATGACAAATAATAGCAGACTTCACTTTTCATTGTCATTTTTTCATAGGCAATATCCAATATACAAGAAAGCTATAAGACTGCCTAGAAACTTAACGGTTTAAAAACCTGTCTTACATTATGTCCATAATCACAGTTCTATTTGGAATACATGGAAGATTGTCTGCTTCCAACCAGAGAAACTCTATTTTAATCACAATCTCATCTTCACTTATTATTACCTTGAAATTTCAATAAATATATCATGAAACGATGTGAAAGACTCAGTAGAGTATGTTATGGTTTTGAACTCAGTATTAGTCTGTCAATAACACAAGCTAATCATTACCCAAGTTGCTATCTGCATTTTTAAGGAGCTCATTATCTTCATCACTAGACACTGTTGTATAATTTGAAGACTACTTCAGTCTTTCTTGTGGTGACAACATGAGATGTCCTCCTTTCATTCACATGGTCTCCTTGCTTCAAAATAATTGAGCAAATCAATTCTGGGAGCATCTTCCAAGGATTGTCCTTCCAGCTTAACGATTAAAGAATAGACTGGGGAAAATTACGCGTCTTGTGTCATGATCTCTGCAGATGAGAAATCCTTCAAGCTCCAATGATGAGACTGCTTTACAAAACAGTGAAGAGCTGCTACTGACTGTGGAGTGTAACAATCAGCTTCCCAGACCACTCTCTCCTTTCTTAGCACCTTTATTACCAAGAAAAAAATGAAGGTTTTTTAATTACATTGCTGTTTCTCGTTATGTACTGGGACACACACAACTATCTGAGTGGAAGGCACTGAAAGAGGTGATGATGCTGGTACTGTTTGCTTTAAGAGGGAAGTCTCTCCAAGGAAACCTCTTCGTTTACTAGCAGTCTGTTCTGGCAGACCCCTTCGCGTTTTCCACTTGCAGTAGGTTTATTTTATTTTTGTATTTACTTTGTGTTTAATCAATACCTTTAAAAAAAACAAACAATTTTGTGGATTGTTTTTTTGTTCATTTCTCGTAAAACAGATGCAAAACCCACATGAACTGGGTTTTGGTGGGGTTTTTGAGCTCGCCTTTCATTGCAGTACAGTATCTCATTCTTCCCTTTAAAACATGAAGCGAACTAAAGTCATCCCTCTGTACAGAATGAGGGCTGAAATGCAGAAAAAGCAGAGGGGAACAGGGATGAGTAAGTTGAAAAGAGCATAGGGAGCAACAAGCCAGCTGAAGTTTGTTTTGTTAATTTACACGCACTTAGGTTTTTTTTGATCAAGGATGGTCTTCCTCAAAGTGCCCAGCATAACTGGAGTTCTAGATTTTTACAGCTGACTGATGAATGCAAGTGTGTGATAAGACCTCTACAAGATACTTATGTCAATGACAGTTCAGTGGAAATACCTGCAAAATCATTCTTCCTCTGTGTTCATCAGACATACAGATGCTGTTCGCTGTAATGCACACACAGCCAAATGTTCCCCTTATTTCAAGGTAGTGAGGTGAAGTATCACAGCAGAGGATATCTTTTCAGAATGCTGACTGTACAGCAATGACTAAAATATAAAAAATAATCCAAAAAACCAGGTACTCAATTTGTTGTATTTAATTTATGAGCCTGACAAATTATAAGAGCATCCAAAGCAGTTTGCGAGTATACTTCTGAGAAAGTACCTGCAAATTACATTAATTAAAACACTTTTTCTAGCACAATTTTACAAGATCTTGAATAACAAACAGAAAAGCAAACAGGTAGGAAAAAAATACAAAGCATTTTATCTGGATAATTTTCAAGTGCACAATGCTTATAACTGGCAGATTTAATTTCTGGACGTCCTTGAGGATTCAAAAAGTTCTGAGCCTTGCAGAACTGAGGCAGTGGTTATAAACTGTCTGGTGGAAGCAGCTCCCAGAACATCAGGCAGCTGCTTTTTATTTCAGATGCCACCAAAAAACAGACCTGCTGATAAGTAACTAAACATTTATATATAAAGCACTTACAGCAGGAATTTCAATCACCCGAACTTTTATTTACAGCTAGAGTATACAACCCCTCAGTGCAGCCTACTTAAAACTGCCTATAAGAGAATTCATTACATTCTGTGCCTGCTTCTGCTTGTTACGATTCTCTCTTAGCTGCTGTGTCTGATGTCTATTGGTTTTGTGCCTTTTATTTTAGATTCAGGTAATTTTCCTTTGCCTGGAATATGTATTTATTGCAGGAAATAACTGTGCTCCAAACAAAAACTTAGAAACTCAAGGTGGATTTAAACTTTCTTTCTTTATTACATAAAAGTAAGAAATGCGGGCCTGAACTACCATCTTTGTTGTTGTTGTTGAACTACAGAGAGACAGGGAGGATGCTGCACAGGTCTCCAAAATAAATAGCAATCTTGGGTTAAAATGAAGCCAAGAACTTTTCTGTGGATAAACATACTGAAAATCAGATAAAAGCAAGATCTGAAATTCTCCTGCCTCGGGAAAGTCTGAAATTTAAAAGCAAATTTCTTTCTAACATGGAATTTTTAAGAATGTTGACATTTCCCATGGAAGGAGAATTTGAAATCTTTAATAGAAAAAAATCAGGAACTGCATTTCTTTTCATCCTTTTCAAAGGTAGTCAACCACTGTGGCTCTCCAGAGATTGACAACTTACAAAATAGGGATATCTTTTAGGGAAAAAAGGCAGACAAGTTCTCTGGAAGACAGGAAAGCTTTAACCACAGAACAGCCCTCCAACAGGCTTCCTCTACAAGCACTGAATGTACCAGGGCTTAGTTTCTTATGCATTTGGGGGTAGAAGAGAATGTCCGCAGGGTACTATTTTATCACAGTTATGAAACAACAGAGCTAACTTTCTTACCAGGTCTTGAAAAGTGCTGAAATTATGCAAATTGGGTTTGAGAAAGGAATTACAGCTTCATTACAAGAGAAGACTAAGGACAACCCAACTCTTGGTAGATGAGCTATTATATTTTATCAGCAAGGTGTTTTTAAACTGATTTCTAGAATGTTTCTATTTGCTATTCCTTTCTTCATTGCAGTACCATTGCCAAAATTCATCCGTAACAGTAAGGCTTTAAGGCTTCTCTTAAAATTACCAATGGAAACTGTCAAAACATGCAAAAAAAAATGTCCAAATGTTGAGTCACTTCATAAACATTCTGAAATTGTTTTAATGGATGCAGAAAATGAATGACAAAAATATAAATAATTTTATGAAACTATTTCATGTACTCCTAACAACAGTAATGACTTTTTAAATTCATAAATTAAATTAATAGAAAATTACATTCATATAAAAACATATCTAAAATTCATATAAAAATGTAGATATAAATTAATTCTTTTAATCAATCACCAGAAAATAATAAATAAACTTGGATATCACATCTGGCACATCCACTAGAAAGCCCTTTCTGAGCATTTTGCAAGTCTCACAAAAAAGCAGAGTTTGGAGGAAAAAAAGGGCAAGTAAGACATTTGGCTGGACAGACACCTGGACAGAAGACTGCCACAGAAAGCAGGAAAACACCAGAATAACTCTGCAAAATGTTCAGATCCGTTGACTTATACATGAGAATGAAATTGTTCATTCCTTTCTCCTAAATACTGGCAGAAAAGTCTAAATATGACAAACTATGACTGCATTTACCTCTGCATCAAGGGATCAGTCAGTAAGTGGAGAGGAGAAAACACTGGGGACAAGGGAAACGTAGTGCCAAGAAACGTGTAATATCCCATCCAGCAATCATGTTCAGATGTATCCAGATGTTAATGCACTTTGAAACTAAAGACTGTGTTTATTTTTGCATTGACTCTTTTCCTGATGGAAGAATCTTTTCCAAGACCCTCTCAGGTGCAGGAACAGCCAGAGGAAGGGGAGCTCAGCTGCCTGTGGGTGGAGGAGCTGGAACCCAAAAGAGCAGCCTTTCCCATCAGTGTCTCTGCTCTCCTGGGAGCTCTGGGACCAAATCCCTTGATATCTCCTTTTGGACGAACCCCAAGTGTCCTCCATGAGAGTGGTCTGAGGAGAACTCTGGCCAGTTACAACTACTAGCAAATCTGATCCAGTAATGGTTTTTGTGGGAAACAATATAAAATCTTTCTTTCCCTTGCTCTGCCTCTATTTACATGCAAAAATATTCATGTCAGTGTAAGCATTTCTTTCCTGATTAACAACAGAGAAGGAAAAAAAAAGAAAGAAGACACAAGGTGAAGCTACTTACTGTTTCTCTATATATTTCTATTAGCAATCCTCTCCTCAATGTAATTGGATCATTTCTCTTATCCACAGAGCTGAGACAAAGAAATGACAAAGAAATATAAAAATATGTCCGTGACAGAGTGCAGAAAATGAATGGAAGGATTTGGAGGTACTCTGGAGAAGGAAAGAAGAGAGAGGTTTAGTTATTTTTACAATTCAGAGCTGTTAATGTTTTATAATTCTGAGAAATAAGTCAGAATTCATGTTTATGTTGGTTTGAAAATGCTGAGAAAGGAGGGTTTCAAACTTATTAATAATACCTTCTTGAGCTCTTTCCTACAGCCAATTTATGGGCCTTAAAAGTCCACTGTACCTTTAGAGCTTCGGAGCTTTTTCCTTCCTGGATCACCCAGACTGACACAAGTATCCCGAGGTTCAACACAGTCCAGGCTACGGTGCTGTGGAGACTTTACGGCCGAATAAAGAGTATGGGTCCCAGTGACAGGGGCTGGAATAGGTCCCAAATGAAAAAGAAACTGGAGGAACTGAGTGAACCGTGAAACTGCCTAAATGTATACATTAGATTATGTGAAACTCTAACAGCTCTTTTGGCCAGTAACTTGACAGCTTTAAGTCTGATACTTAAGCCTGATGCTTTTATTATTTGGATATGAAAAATATTAATTTAAATGGATGGCTGCAGGGTTGGTGGGGGTTTTTTTTGTTGTTGTTCTGGAAACAGACTTCCATTGCAAGTCACTTGGCTGATTCTCAAGGACAAGGTAGAAATGAGGAATCGCAACCAACCACTAGCTCCTGATTTCATTGCAAGTGAAAGGGATTCAGTGCTTTGTGGGATCAAACCTTCCTGGAATTAGGTATGGGATAATCAAAAGCAAATATATTCAAACTTCCAGGTGTTCAAAATAACAATCTGATTTCAAATGTAGTAGTTCCACTTATTTCTGATTAACTGCGAACCTTGTAATAGTTGGAAAATTCAATGGTATGGTATACACTTGAGTTGTGCATCCACAGCATTGCTTCAACGTTATTTGAAATGAGTCATGGCACAACGGGGCTAAAGTAGAATTGTACTGAAGTGCAGAGAAAGAAGGCTTTCCTAAATAAAATATAAACAAAATGGACCAAGGTCAGTCAGTGGTCCAGGTTGGGCATCAAAATGCAGATTTTAGTCTCTAGATGTCTGATTCAAACAACCGGATGGTTTTGTTGTGCGAAGAAAATGTAATACTATGTGATGACACCATGAAAAAAAGACCTTGAGGTTTCTCTGTGACTCCATAAAATTACACAGATTTCTAATTTTTAAGGAGACTAAGACATTAGCTCCACTGGTTTCACATAGACCTCACTGGGTATAAACTCAATGCCTTTGATTTCATGGAGACTGGCAGGATATGCAAGAAATTCCTGTTTCCTCTGCCTTTTCCTGAAAGAGGGCAGATGACAGCTGGAAGGAAGAGTTGTTGTACTTGACAATGAAGACATAGGTTTGGTTAGCCATTCTGACTGGAAAGCATAGTTTAAAAAATTCGTTTTGAAGTTCTTACATGTTATCTTGTTTAGATACCCCCCATGAAATAAATTTTATTTAAGCAGTGGAACATAATCAGGGTTAAAAGAGATGTAGAGTATGTATTTGCATTAAAAGCAACAACTCCCTTATTACACCACCTGCTTGCTGTTATTTTTCTAGAGCGATTGAAAATAGCCAGAAAACTAAAGCCACTAGAATTTTATGCTACTGTATGAACATTTAGTTCAGACTAAACTATGTAAGTTTAAAATTATCTAAGTTTAAAAATCAATAAAATGTTAATTAAAATCCAGTTTTTAGACATGCTGAGCAGGCAAAGTTACCACTAACTTCAGTAGGCACTGCAGTTTCTCAATACCTCTGAAAACACAGAAAAAAATGGCTAGATAACTAAACGCATCCTAGCTAAACAGGTCAGCATATTTTAAAATTTTCCCCCAATTACTTTGCAGATAGCAGGCAACGGACTGTTGGCTAGAAACCATGTCTGGATAAAATTTGTATGCAATAAATACAGATTAATCACATTGAAAGACGGTGGAATAGAGCAACAAAAATTCCTAGTGAATTGAAAAAAAACCACAATAGAAAAGCAAGCGATGTACAATAGAAAAATACAAGCTAATGTGTTCCAACAGTCTCACTTAGAATATGTTCTCCCCATCTCTGCTTACGGACTATCTGGGCAAAAAATGGCCCTTTCATTATTCAAAACTGTTACCATAGTGTCTGTGTAATATATGCATCTATGTGGAATCGCAGCGACAACAAAACTGATAGCTATGTGGTTTATAATGTAGGAATCTGGAACTAGTACAAGATAGAGCTGTATACCCAGTCGATAACTCTGTTAGATACTGGTTCTTTCTCAAAGCCTGTTGGGAATTTCCTAAGATATAACCTTACCAGTAAAGTATGCTATAATGTGATTTGGCCTTTCTCCAGCCTGAAACAAAGAAGCCATAGTTTTGCTTAGGTCTATAGGTTAATCTGACTTCACTTTGCTCCACAAAATTAATTCTGAAAACATAAGAAATGAATTTTCCTGATCAGTTGTGCAAATATGATTAATAAAAGACATATTTTTTCTGTTTGGACATCACAGTGCCTTAAATATCTCTCCTAGTAGCCTGGAGACAAACTCTTGGCACCAGTGCACATTGTGCATCTGAGTGGTTCTGAACCATTGCAGAGATCAAACTGTACTTGCCTAATATGAGTTCTCATGGAAAGCTGTTTGACATTATCTGTCAGCCTCTTGCTCTTTATGATCAGTGTAGGATGGATGTGTCAGGAAAGGAATCAGCATCATAGCCCTGAACTCTTCAAGAAAGGGAGCCCAGGCGAGTGGGGGAGGATGGAAATAAAAAGAAGCTATTCAGTGGTAAAAGGATTGTTGCAGAAAACAGGAATTGAATTTCATTGAATACCTGGGTCTTGTTAGAGCTGCCTGTAATATGGTTTTTCCTTCCATGTAATGTCTATGCACACATGAAAAATATGTTGCATGACAGGAGGTCATTGCCACAAGTTAAATGATGTGATTCCAGCTAGTAAAATGTCTCATTCTGTAGTACACACTTTAAATACTTAGACATATATTGCACGTTGCACTCTATGCCATAGAGTTCTCATAAATGTGTTTTGTTCAGGTCAAATTTTAAAGGCCCAGCTAACCTCTGTATCTATTCAGAGTATCTGTAAAGCGGCATCTGGAAAGCTGAGTAGAGCCACGTAAGGACAAAAAATTGTCTAAAATGGGTTGCGCTGGTATGGGTATGGGGTTGCATATGGGTATGGGTACGGTATGGGGTTGCGTACACTGGTGTCATAGGTGACGCACAAAAGAATCTCAAGCATAAAAAAACAAGATGAAAGAGGAACACTTCTAACAAAGTCAGGCTTCATTAGTATTCAGTGTTAAATGACAGAGATATTGGGAAAAGACCTTGGTCAAGAGAACATAAAAGTCATGAGAAACATGGCTCCTCATAAGTTGGATGCTTAATAATTTCTGAAAGGGTGGAAGGGATTCAAACCACATTTTTCTCATGTTTCTGCATATGATGTTTTCTGCAGGGGAGGACAAAAGGAAAATGCATCCTTGTCTCAAAGAAGATGAAGGAGACAGGGAAACTGTGTGTAGAAGAAAGGGTAAAAAATGTCCTGAAGGGGGGCATTTTTTCAAGGTAGCTGCAAGTTTACATATGCTTTATGTAAGGCATCATTATTACTTTTCCTTTGGTGTAAAGCCTCAGTGTTGGCAGTTTTTCATCCCAGATGATCTAATCTCTTTCCAGTCCAGATTTTTCTCCCCTTAGCTCATTTGTCATATACTGTAAATATGACAAATAATGATACAGTTGAAACTCTGAGAGCCCACAGAGGGCCCACATCATTCCTTATAATGGGTTCATCACACTCCTCTGCAGAAAATTGTTCAAGATCTTGTTAACTTGTGTTCAGTAGGTCGTCTTTGTCTGACATTTTGCTCTGTGTGCCCTGTTACCTGGGAGAAGAAACTATTGCACTTTATAAAGTATATGAATGGCTTCATTCTCCCCCAGGCAAAATACATCCACATACGTAAGTTCCCAGGCTGCAAAGGCTTGTATGAGAGCTGCCTGTGAACTAGGATGCTGCCTACAGACCTTGGTTTGGGCAGGAGGCATTTGGAAGACGGTCTGTGCTGTTCATGCTGCAAATATGGCTCAGCAAGAATATCTAGTAGAGACTAGAACTGCATATTTGCCAGGAGTGAGTAAGAGCCTGGGTTTGAATTCTAGCTTCCATGAACTGCTTTGGTTTGAGTGAATTCTTCCCCATTTTCCAGCACGAAGCTCTCTGGAGTTGGTTGTCAAACTGAGCTAATGCTGAATTCCTCAAAGCGGTTCCCTCCTCCAGTCCACACACTCTTTGTCCTTATTAGATTCAGACTGAACCACATTGTTTTCATCCAGTTACCAAATCTCTGACAGCAAGAGAGCACTTAGCTCTTGGAAATACACTTTTACTTGAGGGAGGCAGAAGTAAGTAACAACTCTGTATTCAGACTCAGAGAAATAACTGAAGCAACATCCAGACAATTCCTTCAGGAGCACGACAAGTGTCTGTAATCCGCCACATCAAATGCCACACACACAAGCCCAACAATTTCGATGGGAACAAAGGGACCTTAAGAACAGCCCCTCCAAAAAATCAGATGATCTCAGCACCACATGAAGCCAGACCAAAATGGTCACTCCAAATCCTGACACTGGTTCGTATATCCACACTGTAACATTGTGGCATGAACTGCTTTGTATTGTGCACCCATCTCTTCCCCTTTGAAGTCCTAGGTTATGATTTTTTTTCTACCAACTATATGTTAAACTCTTAAAGCAGTTTAAATTCTTATACCATTTAAAGAGTTTAATGCCACAGAATAGTTTAAATGACTTTAAGGATTCAAAGCAGCTTTCAGTTTTAAAGTAGCTTAGAAACACTTCTTAAAAAGGTTCAAATCCTTCACCAGCAGCATGTCTCTCACACAGGGTTAAAAGGGAACCCCAAACTTCATCTAGTTTTGTATGGATTTAGGGTCCTGTGCCTGTCAGTCTCACACCTATGATCACAGTCATAATTTTAAATGTCTTCCAGGTCAGAGCAGAAGACAGTAGCAGCAGCAGAAGTTTTCTAAAGCACTGCTAATCCTCTCTACTTGGAGCGTGAGTTTGACATCAACAATATCTATTCCTTTCCCATAACTTACTAAACTTGAATGCAGTTTTCATTTGGGCAAAACTTTGGCTGGTCAAAACATTTCAAACAAGATCTGATTTTATTTTATTTTATTTTATTTTATTTTATTTTATTTTATTTTATTTTATTTAGTAGATAAGTGGGTTTTTGACTCAGAAGAACTAAGGACCAAAAACTTGACAAAAAACTTTTCTGTTTTTGATTAAGAGGAATCCAAATGTTAGGGTCAGATCTGCATGTGTGCATGAGTGAGTGGTTAGTGAAACAGTCATGGAAAAAATAATCATTGCCAAACACATTCTTGCTAACATTTTCTGGTTGGTGAATGAAATATCATAAAAATATTTCCTGATCCTCCTCTTTTCAGTAACATAGACAATTCCCCTTCCCACTGAATTTTTAAGTTATCTTGTGTCAACTTTGATAATATTTAGAAAAAAAACTTTTGCATTCTCCCCATTTGGATAAGTATGCTAAAATAGCACAAAGGTGATACATAGTTATAAAAGTTCCATGTAGTCTAATTTTTAAAGATAAGGAGTACTTAACTAACTCCAGCCCATTCACTCATGACTGCTTGAGTTTGACATGTATGAACAGTTGAGATCCATCTGAAGACTTGCCAAACCCATTATTTATAAAGTTTCTTTCATTAATGGATTGTCTGGTATCAAACAATTTGCAAGTTCATGCTGTAACCTATCCCTTAGGTGAAAAAGTTACTGCATCTCTTTCCTTTGCCTGCCCACCCTTTATCGTAAAAAATTACATTTGAGGACTGAATAATGTTCAAGGTCTCAACTCTTTTTGTCAAATACAAAAACTGGATGAGAGATTCACAATTTACTGAGACACTGCGAATGAGGAAGCACAGGCAAGCAGGTTGGCACATACAGTGTGTGAGCATACAAACTGTCTTTGCAGAGGGAATGAATTTAAATGTAGGAAGAGGAAGAACATATAGGTGGAAGTGAGTTTAAATCTTCCCCTTGAGTACCATTATCTGGTTCTTGGTCTGGATTTGACCCTACTACCTTTAATCATTGTTCTAATCATGTAGTTACTTAAACAAAATATATACAGATAGGTGGGCACATGCAAAGAATGTACAACCCTCCCCTGACACTGAAGTGTTAGAGGTATTTATTTTCCTGGCTTAGATGCCTCACTTATGTGTCTAAACCTAGGTGCAATAAGTCCATGCTAGTGTCCACATGCTAAGGATATGGACATTTTGGCAGAATTTTACTGGACAGCCAGAAGTAAGGCTTATGAGACCTAGGCACTCAGCTAACAAAAGAGAAGCTGAAATGTTTATTGGACTATATAGTATGTGGGTGAAAACACATCTGACAATTTCAGGGATCGTTCAGTCTTTCTTGCGATGGTGTAATGATGACTAAGGACTGGATCTTGAGTAAGGTACGTTTGGATTGAGCTGGATAATCAGTGTAGTATGTCTGCCTCAGCATCCAACAGTATGTATATATTCCTAGTCATCCTTTTTTCCTTGGCCTTGGAGAGAAAGGGTTTACTAATGTTGTACCTGGCATTCATAGCATGTGCAAATTTCATCTTTCAAGCCTCAAGGAAGCCTTGAGCTGTTAGAAATTTTTTTTCTGTGACCATACCATTGTCTGGCTTGCATTCATGGGAGTGTGGTTTTTTCTGCCTTCCTCTAGGAAATTTTCACAGTTGAAGAGAGGTCTCAAGACAAGTTATACTCATCCAGATAAAAAAAAAGTCAATGCAGAGAATACTGCTCCTTAGATGCCCAGCTAATGTGTGCCTTGCTCTTGTGCCATGCTGATTTCAACGGCCATGCTGATTTCTTGATTTTGGATTCTGAAGGAATCTTCTAAATTCAAGGTTTTCAAAGACAGTGCAAGTTGCTTTCCCCTTCACATGCAGTGTGGTTTGTCCGTCGGGACTCTCTGTATTACATATTAATTTTCCTGCATAAATAATAATTCAGAAATTAGTAGCATCATGGATTACCCTTTTCTGTGACTATAATATATGGTTTATTTTCCCTGACACAGAAATGTTCCAGCATATGTAAAATCTATGGCTTTAAAATAAGTAAAATTTAGAGCCATACAAGATCAGATGGCCACTAGCCCTCTTAAATTGTTATAATGAAAGTATAGAGACAGTTTTTAATAAGGGCCCTCTAACAACAAGATTAGGAGGATTGCTAAAGGTTACAAGCTAAATTTGAGACTGTGGAAATATAAAGTGTACCTCAAAGCTTTGCCAAAATATTTCATCAGGGATCGTAACACAAAAATTCCAGACAGAAATTCTACTCTTACATAACCACTCAGGATTATAGCAAGTGTTTCAGGTAATTATTCCTTTGGGGATGTTTTTACGCTTTTATGAATAACCTATATGGATTTGGATCTTTCTGACTAGCTCCTGTCACCTTTGACGACCAGTGAGCGTTGGGTCTAGAGTCCATAAAGTGAAGTGCCTGTACACATGGACTGAGTTTCCATGAAAGAGACCAGGGAAAAGAAGCTTCTAGATGCTAAGGCATGCTTTGAAAATTAGGATTTGGGTCTTTCAGAAACTTGAAAAGCCTTCTCTGTGCAATATACTTCTTAATTGCTCTGTAAATCAAGAGAGAAAACTCCTAATCTGCAGCTCATTTTTTACATAGGCTTAACTTTCCCTTTTTCCTTGTGGAATACTCCTTTTTATTCCAAAACAAGGTCCCCTGCCAAACCCAGATACCAAGACCCTCTGGATTCTTTATGATCAACATCCAAACCCTGTTTTCCTGAAGTCATGTCCTCTCTATATCTCCTGAGTCTATCGATCCTCACTTACGTACAGTGGCTCTGATATGCCCTCGATATTGCAGCTGACAGGAGTTAAAACTTCTGGGGTGAATTAGCTTCTGCTTTGGGTCGGTAGGTAGTAGATAGAAAATAAATGGGTTTGGGAGCTCTGGAGACATTAGTGGGGCTGCTTTAAAGGAGCCAACGGAAAATAAATATAGCTAAATGAAAGAAAAGATATTTACCTTAGTTCGTCTAAACTTTGCTTTCAGGCAGAAAAAGGAGTAGGATTGGAGAAGGGGAGGAATCCAGGTCAGCAAATGATGCCCCCAGAGTCACACAAGATATGAAGTTGAGCCTGAGTATAATTTGGCTCCTGCATTTAACTACGTTAGTTCAATAAACCATTTTTATTGCTACACATAAAGCAGAGTTGCCAGCCATCACTACATTTACTGACGGTCATTAATTTCTTTTTAAAATAGAATGCATTCCTCTGAAAAAACTCTCACAAAACATAAATTTTAAGTTTAGAGAGATGTAGTTACAGATGAACATTTTAAAATAATATCCACTATTATTCACATTTTTGGCACTATTTCATACAACATTTCAACATATATTTTTAAATGTTTAAATAAAGCCAAGGAATTAGTTTAGAAAACCACTTTTTTAAGCAGATGACTTTCCCTAAAGATTTCTAAAAGCTAGCGTTTGGAAAAATGTGGGGTCGTGTCAGCAAAATGTATGCTTTTTTTCAATAAATTCATTAGCAGGTGGGTTGTTTATTCTGATGCAAAGTGCCAAGTTACAGAGGTCAACGAATTTATAAGGTTCAAAGAGGAAAATTTACAACCCCAAAGGAGGGTGACTGGCATGAGGAATTGCTCATACAGTTGTGAGCTGCTAGAGTCAGAGTGGGACTCCTGACCAACAAAAACTTCTCTGGCACCAAGAAACCTTGTTCATGAAAGGTTTACCCCATAGCTATAGCACGCATAAATTGTACGAGAGGCTATTATTATTATTGCCATTTGTTTACATTGCTGAGATGCCTAGAGGTCCCACACAGGATCATGGTCCTGTTGTGTTTTAGACTACACGAACACAAAGGTTTAGTCTACCCTGAAGGCACTTTTAGTCTTCAGAAGTGATATATGAAGAGATAAAGGAAAGATATAAAAAATAAAAGAAAGTAACTTTATAGTGACATTTATACACATTAGATATTTAAAAAAATTGTCCTCATAGCCTGTTCTTTTTTGTATAGACTGGTCTAGGTAAAATATCTAAGGATGAAGGTGGTAGTTTTCTGCTAACTGCAGAAAGGGTTTTTCTCACTTCAGAAACAGCACAGGAGTCACGCACAGAAAAGCAAAGAATAGCCTTGAACACAACTGCAGGATGATGAGAACTCTGTAAAACGTTTGCAAGGAAAAGAAAATCAATTTCTAAGGTTTGAGGTTTGGTCACAAGCCAAGAAACTGGATTCTTCTCAAGGTTTGCTGAGCTTTCCAAATCCTCTCACAATGCTAGGAGAGGCTTGCAGGGAAAGTAGGCTGACATATAGTTTACAATGGATTATGCATAGTCTTGATCCAGTTCTTAAGATTTGAGATGAAATTCCCATTGGGCTTTGAGGTTTATTCAAATCAAAATGATGGGCTGTAAACCCACTCAACCCTGTTAAAATGATTCACATGAACCTCTGCAAGCTGAAATCAGATAGTTGCAAATAAAGCTCTAAGAAATTTTTGAACTGTTGAAAACAATAGGAGTTTTGATACTGACTTGAATTAGAGCAGTAGTAGATGTAAATTTGGGCTTTTAAAATTTATAATAAGTAGAAAGTGCTAGAGTCACCCAAAGAGCAAGGATTATGCAAAGGCAAAGAAAGCATCTATTGGCAGCTGTTGTCAGTAGTGCTGGAGTTTCACCAGCAGCACAGCTATTTTCACTGTAGTGTCAAAAGATGTGTTTCTATTCTCTTCGGACTCTTTTGCTCCATTCACCACTACGATGTTTATGTTTCTCAAAGATAAACCTTACCATAACCATAACAATTGAACTTGCATATGACTGTTATTGATCTGCCACAATGAAAATTCAAATCTTAAGAAAAGGGAGCCACATACCCATTTAAAAAAAACTGTGTATATATATATACACACACACACATATTTGCAGGGCTTTCTTGAAATTCAATTATCATCAATATAAATGAGATCAGAGTCACCACATATTAAATTATTGACTGCTTAGAAATAAGTCAAAGTCAAATTAGATACACTCTGCAAAGTGAAATATCTTGTGCTCACAAGAGCCACTTCTTTTAAATTTCTAGACATTAATTAAAAATCCATTTTAAATCCTTTCCAGGTAAAAAAAAAAGACATTTTTTATATTCTGTGGCATATTTGATATGTCTACTGCACTTTTGTAAAATAACCCAAGTGTATCTGTCAAAGGTTTCTGAAATGTACAAAAATGAGTAGGTTTCTGATTGCAAACAATACATGACATGAAACCAAAAAAATTAAAATAATTTATGTAGCAAGGCAGTAGTTTTGCCATTTCAGCTTCTCCATGATTTATTCAGCTATTATGCCACAATACAGCTGAAAACTGCTCTAGAGTCTGTTTTTTCTTATGTTGTTACTATGAGGTAGGAGATTCTGTATTGGCTGAATGCTGGAATAGTCCCCTGTCTCCTACCCTGCCCATTAAGAAAGCTCACACCTCATAAATAAATGCAGCTAATAATACAAAATCTCTTCTTTTTTTTTTTAACTTAGCAAAACCAGACAAATACAAAAAAGTTACATTTGCTATTAACACATGGGTCATGATGAAGTGTTCGACAAAAGCGACAGCACACAGCAGAGATAGAAACTTTGAAGGTAAATCTTTGATTTTACTGTGTAGTTTCTGACGGATACTCCTCTCCCTGTGCCAGCTGGCTACATGCTGCCACTCCCTCAAGATATTCACCCTGGCCACAGCCACATCTGGCTCCCTGACTCCGAACCTGCTCTGCTGGCTCTGTTTGCTTTCTTTCAGTGACTCTTCCTATTTGTTTATCTTATTTGTTTAATTGTTTCATACACAGCTAACCTCCTTTCTCCAATGCAAACGTGCTATTTGTCACACTGAAATGAATTTCAGAATGCTTTTGAACTATTTAAAATTTTAACTGTTATTATTCCATATACATCTGTGTATCCTTAGATTTATTTTCTGTATGTAGCTACCTATTGATTCAAATGATATGGCACAGTGGTTTTTTTCCAAGTCAGCTTGTTTTTAACTCTCCTACCAGAGTTTCTTGGTATATTAATGGTGCCCTCTACAGAATCATTAACAAAAATAATGTAGAATGAAAAGCACCTCTTCAATGATGATGGCATTTCTGTGTTATACTTTTATCACAAGAGAAAATTGATTTCCTCATGAAACAGCGAAATAAAATTTTGGAGGTTTTATTTTGGTTTTGTTTTAAATTGGGAAATACACACCATTTTAAAAATCTTTCACCATCAGAAACAACAGTAATGATGAAATGACATGAAATAAGACAAGAAAAAACTGCTTCTAATGGGGATGAGATGTACACTTTGATTTTACATCAAATACAAATCTTCAAGGCAAAACTTGCCTCTGGAATGTGTCCGCTAAGAAATTACACAGAAGCAGGAGTAGTCCAAATAAGCAATATTTAATTAAAAACTGTTTAAAAGTCAACAGTTCTCATTTCCAGCCATTACAAGGGGTGACAGCCTGTTAGTCCATACCATAGGCCACTGGGACTGTCTTAATGGGTTTGCAAAGCCTTAATCCACAATTGTGGATTGCCACATGCCTTTTTTTACAGCCCAGATCTAACCCAGAGGAACAGCTGCACATGTAGCCAAAGCTGATGCTTTCATTCTGAGAGCACAGGCGGTTGCCTATGACAATGTAGTATTAAGCGCAATAAGGTGTTTAGTAACTGTTTATGATACAGATGTGAGAAAGTAGTAGCATTTGAGGTTTTCCAAATGTCTCGGATTGTTTCAGAGTGTGTAGGGGGAATGCATAAAGCTCTGTTTCTGAACATATTTCCCTTGTAACCTAAAGCCATGTTCCTCCCCCACCTCACTCCTCTTTTTTCTTTCATCCTCTGAGTATAATTCAATTAAAAATAAAGACGTTTTCCTACTTGCTAAAGGGAAGCATGTGTTATTAGTTAAAAAATTGGCTGGCACAAACGGGTAGCCTGTAGATAACATACCAAATTGTACTGCATTCCTTTTTTTTATAATTAGACTTTCCTTCTTCTCCAAGTCTCTTTTCCTGCCCAATTGTTTATCAATTTCTTCTTTCTAGCTGTCTTTCCGCATTTGTGTTGAAGTGTGACATGAACCCAAAGCAATAAGTACTCCACATGGTTCAAGTTAGGTTCAGAAATGGACAACTGTTTTGCCCACACATTTCTAGTTTATTTGTTAAGAATGACTTTCACTGCCAGGGCAGACCCAAGTCAACACTTAAGAAGTCAGAGGAACACAACAACTCTTGTTTCCTTGGGGGCAGATGGCGGCCGCCTTCTCCGGCAGCTCCTGGGAGACCTGGGTTGGGATTCCCACCATCGGTTTTACTCTTTTCCGTCAGTATCACATCTGATGATGTCTTCTGGGTGGCAGTAAAAATGCTAGACTAGATCTTAACCAGCATAGCTCAGGACCTTTATTAATGGAATGGCTCTCCCCAGTGTCCCAGGTAAAATAGAAATTTTCCCTACAAACAGAGCTGTGATGCTGTAAGCCAGTAGCAGAGCACAGCCTCTTCTGATCCCCATTCCCTTGCAGTGGTGCATTCCCCAAACCTGATCACTCTCCTTCACACCAGGATAAGCCTTCCTCTATAGAAGTTTGTAGTTTTCCAGAACCAGTCAGAAATTACAAGGTAAGAAGGAAGATCAAGACTTTGCTAACGAAAAATTTGCAAAAGCCAGACAAAGTGCTGTTTTCAACTTTCTCTATTTAAGGTATTTGAAATCTGCATTTTTTACTCAATGTATTGATTTTTAACAATCTATTAGTAGTGTTGGTTTCTTGTTAAGCTGGCCAACTTTTCCAAGGCCATCAGTGTTGTTAACCATAGATGGAACAAAATTATAAATGCTCATCTTACAGAATATTTTTGCGCTTTAATTTTTATTTTTAAACCAAAATATTTTATCAGAGTAAAATATTTTATTTTCTAATGAATTTCAAGCTTGAAATTATTTCAACATGTGCTTAGTAGAAAAAGAAAATACTAATGTTGGGTTTAAAATTTGTATTTTATTTTTGACATTTTTTCTGATTGTTACCTTTTTGTATTTCATGACAGACAGTAGTGCTTACTATGACATCATATCAAAGTATTATGGTGTCTCCACTCTGCAGAGTAAGTTTAACTATGTCTTTAACATTTTTTATGCAAACCAGAAAAGAAATATTCTAGCTACTGCACTGCTAAATGGCGTGTTATGTACAAGTGGCAAGGTAATGAAATATTGTAAAAATAACTGTTATAAAATGAAAAATACTACTTCAAACACATTATTTGAAAAGAGTTTTTAAATCATTTGTCATAAGAAATACTGGAAAACATGGTTCTTTACGCATGAATTGCCAACAAAAATCATATTGTTGGGGATAAAATAAATTGATTTCCTCAAATAGTAATTTCCCAAGGACAACTGTTCGACTGAAGAATTTCCAGTCAGGCATGTATTGATTCATTTACCAGAGACATCTTTTTCCTTCAATAATCATAAACCCATCCAGCCTACCTTTTAAACAATGAAATGACCAACTGAGTAGGGGATGCTTATGAAGAATTTCAGATCAATTCCTTCAGCAAAGCATGAAAGAGAGATGCAGTCCAGCATCTTTCTTAAAATATGTACGTGTTTCAAGAGCACAAAAAGGACAGGGTCATCTATCAGTAAACTGACAATCTTACAAAGAACTAAACAAACATACACATATATGTTGGCCTGAAGAAGAAATTGTGTGCGTAAAAGCATGTCTATTTTTTTCCAGGTAGAGGAGGCAATCTGATAAAATATATTGCTTCTTCCTATAATCCTTGACCATCTGGATAAAAGCAGGCTTTTCACCATTAGGAGACTCAGGGAAAAAAGAAATGTACTATTAAATTGCAGAAAACTCTTAGAATATAGAAAGTATCATGTCAGAAATTTACTCTAAACATGAAACTTTTGAACATTGATCCTGAGTACACACTTTATATTCAAACCTGTGAATTGCCAAAGGAACAGCAAGTATAATTCAATTGCATAAATACTAAGCAGTCTAACCCAGTGGGTTATTGGATTTCATACAGGACACGACTGACTGATGAACCCTTTTGCTGCATGTTGGTGTCAGCAGTGCAGCTGTCATCCTCTGCCTCGCATGCCTGCTCTGACAAGAGGTTTCACGTGCTCTCATTGCTGTGCTTTGGCCTCTGCCTTTTTGCTTTCAAGGAATTCCAGACCACAACAACAAAGCACAAGAGCTGAAACTTTCCTTCTTGAGAGCATTTTGAAAAATTCTATTCCAGTCAATTTTTCCTCATTTTCTAACAGATTTCATTAATGATACAAGCCAGAGAGACTATTTCAGGTGACTAAGATCTCATGAGGTAGGACAGATGATTGTTCTCACCAGTTCTTTCCACAGTGATTAAAATAAAGTACTTAGAGCAGGAGGAGTGGCATTAAATCACAAGTACACCAACAGGAAGAAAAGATAAAAAATTATCCAAGTAGGATCTAAACAGGTTTGCACTATCACACAAATTATTCTTGTTACTTTTCTTTTAGTATCTGTGATGCTTCCTTGCAGTACGTGGGAATGAAGATTGAAAATGGGATGTGATGCAGCTCACTGCTTTCTAAATCCTGTGCTCCTGCTCATCTGCAACAAGAGTTATTATATGATCATCTTAGAAGGGATTCACCTCTTTTCTCAAACTTAAAGTGTCTTGTTACATGAAAATCTGATGTTTTTCATTCTCACCTAATCCTATGAGAAAATCCTATAATAAAAATGCAGTGCATCTGAAACGCAGCTGGAAATTGTACATGCAATGTTAAACACCTGCTTAACACTCTTGCACAGCGTCTTCCATCCTCAAGAAACAACTGTTGCTGTACTTACACAACCTAATAACCTTTAAAGAAACACAAATCATAATATTTCTCCCTCTAGCTAAAATTCAGGATCTCTTGGAGTAAGAAGCTGGTGAGCAGAGACAAATATATTCTCTGCATAAGTCGTCTTATTTGCACACAGTCCTGTTTTTGCTCAGTCCTATTTTTCTGAAGAAAAAAAAAGATAAATAGCAGTCAGCAGTCTCCTTGCTCAGAAATCCCCACTGTAGCCCCTGCAGCTTGCAGGGAGGACAAGCTCTTGCTTGTCCTTTCTCTGAGGGTTGCACTCATATTTCTTCAGGATCCCTGCATCCAAAACAGAGAGCTTGCTACTAATTTCTTAAACCTCCTGCATGTCTCCCCTACAGCTGGGGAATCCCTGGTTAGATCCACTTAAGTCAACCTTTGCATGCCAAGCAGATGGTTATTTTCCAATGTTATCCCTCTAGGAAAATCAAATTATTTTTACTACAAAACCTTAAGCTCCTCACAGCCCCAGAAACTCTAGACCGGAGTTCTTTGAGGAGGCACATATTTGGGGATCAAGAGATTTTCATGCCAGAGGCTGAGCCTCATTTATCTACCAGTTATGATTCAATATGGGACATTTTGTGAAAAAGTAAACTAAACCTTCCTTTTTCTAAAGCTGAGTGAACATGTCTTGTGTATCTGCATCTACAAAGATATAGACAAGGGAAATAGGTCCACAGTGCATGGAGTCGGTGCTTCAGTCTGCCTTGGGAAGTTGAAGGAAGGTGAGGCACTCTGAGGCAGTAGGCGGAGAATCAGAGGACTCCAGATGAGCTCAAGCACCACACCAGACATAAAAAAGCCAAGGGGGTGGTCACCAGTACCGATTTGGGATGGTGCTTTTCCTGACATCCGCACACATTTAGCAACGCATACCCCTGCAAGAGTGCTGCAGAGATCCCAGCTGTGCCACTACATACGAAATTACGTTCTAGTGGTCTGGGCTGCAGATGAGGTGGTCTACCATTCAGTAACGCTGAAACGCGTGAGTGCCTTTGATGTCAGCAAGCTGGAGTCAAAACCACTGTACTTCTTATTCAGAAATGAAGCAGCACTGCAATAGGCAGTGGACCCTTCCCTAACTCTCCGTGCCTTAGGAATGGGAGAAAGGTCTGCTCAGCCTGCCACCTCCACGCTGTGAGGACAATTAACTCATGTTATAATTGTCTAGCTACCTCCGCTGATGATCCAGCATCACTGGACCCTAAGCGATCATGCCTCTTCATCTCTTGTTCCTAAGGCTAATATTTTACTGTTTTCCTCTTCTGCACTATAAAATTTATCCTTGATTTAGTCCTACTGTTTAAAATCTTTGCTTGTAATTGCAAATGTACTGCTAACACACCATGATTCAGACAGTGTAATAGAGTTTGCCAAGACTGGAGGTGGATGCTAAAACTGGCGTCAACTAAAATTTTAGATCAGTTGTTTTTACTGTTGGACTTTTTGCAGGCAGCCCCAGAAATTGAACCCAGCTGCCTTTATTGCCTAACAGTGTCTGACAGAAGAGTTGTGTAGATGACAGAGATATGAGGGTTAAATAAAAACACAATTACAGTTGTTTAGTGCATTTGAGCAGCCCATGGTAAAAGTAAACCACTATATTAATGCATTGTGGTGGACCAATTACTTTAGCCTTGATATATTTAATTGTGTTCCAAACCAGGCTCTCAACTGATTTAACATTAGCGTAGCTCAATTATATTTATATTCAGTGAGTAGTAACAGTATATAACAGCTGAGTATCTGGTACAGTCTCCGTGTCTCACAAATACAGTCACTGAAGGCTGCTGTTAGCCCTTTTCCTATTCCTATTCGCCTTATGAGCAATGGTAGAATTTTTGTCAATCACTTCAGAGACATTGTTTTTGGATGTGTCAGTGGGACACATGGATCTATAGCAGCTAGCAGCAGACAAAAGGTAGGCTGAAGGAGGTTTTCTAAACTTAATACTATTTTTGGTGGAGATAATTACAGACTTTTAAAAGTCAGCCAATGAGCTCACAGGACTGCAATAAACTCTGTGCGCATCCAGGGGAGCAGGGAAGAGGCAGCATTGTCTTCTTCCAGAGCTCTGCATTCAGAGGTATGATGTGACTCATGCGAGAAACTGGTCGGAGAAGTTTCAATGGAGCCATCATTTCCCCATCAGAACCAAAATGCTCCACAGAATCAAATCATGCCTGCTTGTGATTCACTTCTGAAGAAAACTGGAGGGAAGTACTGAATCAAAATTTCTCACCCAGCACCAATACTAAGTTGCACATGACACAAGTTTGGATGGATTATGAACGCTCTGGAGAAGATGGTTATAATTACATTTAGACAAACTGAGGAATGCTCAAAAAGCATTCAATAAAGTGAAATTAAATAAAGTGCAAAATAGTTTCTTAGGAGAGAGAAACGCCCAAACAGTAAGTGAAAAATGGCAACGTAGACAAGAGACAGGGGACAAGAAACTGCATGTTACAAACTTAGTGCTAAGTCAATCAGCTGGTGCTGTTACAATAATGAAGTTATTCTTGGATGTATTGACTGGCATGTTATACTTAAGAAATAGGAGGTAAACTGCTCTATGCATCATTTGTGGAGCCATGTCTAGGGAACTGTGTCATCATTTGAGCTTCCCACATTGTGAGAGCTATAAAAAGTTACACCCAGAGAAAGGAAAGACCAAAATCTGAAAAATCCAATTAGTCCAAAAAATATGATATGTACTCTTTTTCTAGATGCCTTTTCTTGGCAGAAGTGCTATCTTTCTGAGGTCCAGTCCTTTGTTTCCTATCACCAGTACTTTCCCTGTTGGTTTAATTTGATGCGAGATGTTTTGAGTTTGGGTATTTTCCTTTTTTTTGTCTTTTCAGTTCTATCAGCTCCTAACCTGATTCCCAGCACAACCATACGAACAGTATGTCAGCACTGAACAGACAGGTAGGAATGGATAGTTGCAGGTAAGAACACCTGAAGCATGGGTTTTTGCTGAAATTAAATCGTACTCTGAGGCTGCACAGGGTATAAGTCTAATATGCATAAAGCTGTTTTAAAGATGAGCGACTGTTCGCATTCCCACCAGAACTGGCCATGATCAAAATTAGTTAATATTTAGTAAATGAGATACGGGATGTTAGATAAACTTCTGATCATAATGACAGATTAGCACTGGAACAAGTTATACAGAATGGATATGAAATCTTTATTCTCTAAAAGCTAGTTAGACTATGTGGATTTGTAGTACGCGTATGTGTAGTTTAATGATATGTAGGCTATACAGTTGACTGACATACACATGAGTCAGCCCCAGGGCAGAATGTGATGTAGGTGACATGTAACTAACCCATGTCATAACATGGTCCAAAACCAGGCATCGCAGTGCAACACAGTGTAAATGAAATCTGCTGAACATCAGCAAGAACTGTGGAATGCTCATCTCCTCTCACCTCAGAGTAGAATGTAGTTCAGGAGTTCTCAGGCTTTTTTTTTTTCTTCCTGAATAAAACCAGCTTTAGCAGTAGCAACTTGTTCTACTACCAATGGTAGCAGCAGCACTCTCTGACAGCCTGGGCCATCCTAACTTGAAATGGCTCATAAATCACTAATGGTTCATACACCATAGTACCCTGTTACCTGGTCAGACAGAGTCGAGGTAGCTCTGTTTCAGCCTGGAAAGATGATCAGGAAAAGTTAGAAGCAATAGGAACTGGTGCCAGTGATTAAGTGTATGGCATTCTTTCTTCAGGCAATACACAGCCACTCTCTCTTGCAAGATAGTTGGAGTTTTGTGCTGCTGACAATACCGTCTTCTGGGTAAAGTACAAAATTGTACTACGGTCCAGTCCATTTGTCATTTTAAACTCCACAGCATTTTCCTGAAGGAGCTATGAAGCCAGTGCACAAAAAGGGGGAAAATGGCAGCCTATCCTCATGACTTCTTGTCGTGTTTAGTGTTTTTGTTTTCAACCCAGCTGTCAAAATGACAATCCAACCACATATGCTATTTCTCTTAATTTTAATCTACATACCCTACTCTCACTTTAGTGAAACGAATCTAGAATCCAGCCAAATAAACCTGGCTTAAAATACCAACAATGTAATTCAAATACTCTGCAGAAAAGAAAACCAAACTATTATTAGAAGGTGTAACATTATTGTGAATGAGACCATAACTCCCTGAACTACAACCTTGGAAGCTGAAAAGGTGCACAAGGCTGCAATATTAGCACTTGGAATAGGAGATTCAGATTCCACTTCAGAGTTATTCTGGTACTGGGATGACCCCTAATTAATTAACAATATGTTTATATATTTTCTATTAATTGACAATCTTTATAAAAATAGACCTGCTTTTCAAAAGTTCCCAGTGTAGCATTCTTTCCCTTATTTTTAAATGGGAAATATTTCAGCAGACAGATAAACTTCTGAGCTAGACTTTTCTTGAGGTAGTGATGGAGTATTGAAATATCACTATATCATTGTCATTTAATATCAGCCTCCCCCCCTAGCCTCTGAGAATCCAGCAGTTCCACCAGAAAGAAAGACCCTAAAGGGAAGTAGGAAATATCTAGATGGCTTGATGCCATCTTCCCAAATAAGAGATGGCTTCAGCAGAGCGAATACTGTTTGGGGGCAGGGCTTCTGGTTCTTCTTCAGCCTTATGCACCTGCAAGGTAAACCAAATGTAACCAGCTGACCCAGCTAAAGGAACTGTAATTCTTCTGTATGTAGAATGAACAAAAATCAAACACCCTGGATAATCTGGATCATCGGCACTAACACTTTCAGGAATATCATTTACCGTTTAGTCAACTTGATAGCAATTTAAAAGTTTTAGAAGTAATCTTCTGTTGCAATCTTCAGCAGCTTCTTTGTTGGAAGGCTGACAACAATAAACCCAGATTTGTTGCAAATTTAGTATTTTATGTTAAGAGAGCAAAAAATTATTTCAACTGTGACACGTTTATTGACACAGGATCTTATAGTATTGCATCCAACTTGTCTGTAGTGGAATAAGTATCTTCTGCATCCACACAGCAACAAAAATAGATTACCTGGATGAACAAAAAAGTTTTATTTAGAGCTCTGTAACCTCAGGCTATACCTTGGCAATCATTCTAATAAAGTCTCCATATGCTGGAAGTGCTCTTGGTTGGTTTTCCAACTGATTAAAGTGCCAGCTAAGGTGACAAATGACTTTTCTATATTCTGTGATTTGACTCATTAATCTCAGATATGTATTGATGGCATAAACCGTATCATGTCAGATCTAGAGGAGGTGACGCACCTACTTTGTGAATTAATTGTGATCAAATATGAATTTGAACTTTCAGCTGACATAATCTTCTGATAAATTTGTGTTTTAAATTTAGATTACAAACAGACCTGGTATAAGTATGATCACAACTAAGTATGGGTCACTGCTTGAAAGACCAGAAGTGAATACATATAAAAAAGGTTCATTTACTTGCTGCAGTCTTTCAGACACAGCAGGTGTCTGAGACACAAAATCAAAATTAGCCCACAGGGACTGCTACTGCCATATTCAAACTTCTTCCTACATCTGAGGTAGCTCTCTTAAAACAAGCTCAGCTATTTCCACATTTTACTTTTCAGACTGAATTGTTGACTAGAAGGGAGTTGTCTCAAGGCATAGACAAACTAGACAGATAAGTAGAGGCTGTCTAGTAGAAGAGAGGAAGACAGAATGTTCTAACCTTCTTCCTCCCTGATGCTCTCCCTTCTTGCTGTCATTGCTAAAGGATGGGTTGAAGTACCCAGGGGACGATAGCGGAGTTGTGAACTGCTATAGGGATCTTCAGCAACCACCACCCCATACCCTGCACTCTGGCAGCCGAGGAGGCAGTATGAATAAGAATGGCTCCAGGAAGAGGGAAGAAAGAGAGGAGAAAATGATTGCTGCTTCCAGGGTGAGTATGGTGAAGTCAGGCAACTCACAGGAGAAGGAGCATACTGTGAGATCTGCAGTCTACACTTTCTTTGGAAGTTCTTTCCAACCTCACTCCATCTGGGGCTCTAGGCTTTGCCTGTCTCCTAATCCTCACTCTAAACCTAAGCCATGGGCTGGGCCTTTACCACAGGTCCCTATCAGTGGCTTAAGTGGCAAACTTCTCCAGAGAGGATTCTTTTCTGCAACCTAGACCTTCCTTTAAGGCTCCTTCTCACTCCCATCCAGCAGGAGCTTTGTCTCTGTCCTAACCATAACCCAAAATCTGACACCAACCTTAACCCTACATCTGGGCAATCCTTAGCCAGTTGAACACAAATGTCCCCATCCATCACCTTCCTATACACTTCCTCCAAAATTCCTCCACCTTCCACATGACTTGATTTCTCCCTAGGAAACTATTTTATCAGTCTTGGCATCAGAGGTGCATCTTGCCTAAATATATGAGAAACCGAGCCACGTCATGATGGACTTATTACCCGTGATCTATCCCTGAAAAACACATCTGTCAGAATGGAAATGTGTACCTAGATAATTTGAAAGTTTGTTGCCATCTGTCTTGAAGCTAGTGAATGAACACAATCACAAATCACACTAGTCGCAAATGTGAGACCACTTCAGTCTTTTCTTCAATTTATGGAAAATCTATCACTCTTTGTAATCACATTTGTCATACTTTGTAAGCCATGGATTTATCTGTAAACTCTAAGATTATAGTTAACTGCCTTTGTGTAGCTTCTTCAAATCAAAGTAGCAGATTTTACGAGGAGGAACATTCCTCTAAGAGGCAGTACAACCAGGAGAGAAGCCTCAATCAAAGGCAATTTCTGACCTGCCAAAAGTAACATGCTCTGTATGTGAGTCTCATCAGATCCCAGAATTTTGCTTCCGTGCTCTGCTTCCCTGAAATTGGTATGCATCTCAGATATTTGCAGTGTAGCAACAAGGCATCTCTCTCTGACTCCAGGACCACCATCAATCATATACTTCCAGTTTGCTATATCTAACTGATCACTAATCTCTGATCACAATTGGACCTGATTTGGGATCTCTGAGCAGTAGAGGGGATAAGACNCATCCCCTCACTGTCTTTGCAGCCCTGCACTGGACTATCTTCAGTAGTTCCTTGTCTCTCTTGAGCTGGGGAGCCCAGAACTGGACACAGTGCTGCAGATATGGCCTCAACAGGGCAGAGTAGAGGGGGAGAATAATCTCCCCTGATCTGCTTCCCACACTCCTCTTAATGCACCCCAGTGTGTCCTCCTACTTCATATGGTTGTCATGAAGCTATCAAATGCTAGAGAAAAAGTGTAGAGGCCACTCTACAAACTTCCGCAAGTGTATATGCATTTATCTAACATCCTGAGTACTGATACTAGTACCTGAGTACTGGTACTAGTACTAAACCTGAGGTTTCTCCTAGCAAGTTGCTCCCCACGACCCATTCTTTTTGACAAAAGAAACCCCCTTTCCTCTCTCCATCCTATTTACAAGGTGCCACGATCACGGGTAAGAAAAAGGGACAATACTGTGCACCCAAGACTACTTATTCCCCAGAATGTCGCTTGCTTAACTATTTTATATATCTTTATAATAGTCTCATAATAGAATTGCCGTAGTAATTCATGTGACCCTCCTCCTCACAGGTATTCTGTGAAACACCTTGCTGGATGTCTGCCTTGCCCAAATCTTCACAAAATCTAGGAGCTGTCTACGTGCAGGCAAATAGTTGTATATTTAAAATAATGAATTGTTTCTATTGAAGATAAATTTAATTTCAGCAAGACACTTACCTAAACTGAAATGTGGGGCAAGATTTTACCCGTAGCAATGCAGTAGCACAGCTCTCTCAGTCTACAACATGATACAACACAGCATCATTTTAGTTTTCTAAAATTGTTCCTAAAAATGAAACCATTTTATAGACCCTTAAGCTTACAACTTATCACAACATGCTGCCAGGATCTCTCCAGCCCTGTGTCTGTCTTTTCTAATAACCCATTCCCAAATGTTCTGTCTTGAAACAGAAGGATCGTTAGTTTTCAGGTACTTATCATAAGGTTTCAAAGGGTACCTAAAAATAGGTCATACTGATAAGAGTTTCATTTGACAAATGTCAGGCTCCTCTAATACTTCCCTTTGTAAGACAAAGGGCAAGACAACATTTTCACAGCTGTCAAGTAACACTCTGCACTGAAACACAGTAGAACAAAACCTGACAGTGAACAATCACTGCATCTAAGTTCTGGTTACATAAGGCAGTATAGGAAAATGAGTGTTTTTCAGATTAACTTTAATGTCAAGGCTGGTAGCATGAATGTAATTATGTCTGTTATTTTTATGCTGCAGTCTGACAGATAGTTAGCAATAAATACACCACCTCATGCAGAAAATGAGCATACTTTCAATAATGGAAAAAGGAGGGTGTCAAGTACTTGCACAACTTTTGTGCATTTTCTTTCTCTTGGGTTTTATTATCCCCTTGGAAACTCTCCAGATCACCATTTAGGTTCTCAGGCTCTTCACCTCACCTTTCAGAGAGAATTTTGAGAGAAGGTCTGCTTTCCATTACCTGGAGATGCTCATGGCAACCATGTTTTAGTTGGGAAAGTGAGACCTATGATCTTCGGGACAAAAAGCATTAATGAATCACAAACAAGGAGGTGAGCTTCAAGTGGTGTGACTAATATCCACACTGCTAAACGGTGAAGTCAGTGGGGCCATGTCAAAGAATTGGCACAAATAATAAATCTCCTCCTGTAGCAAACTACAGGCTGTGGATACCAACTGTGCAGACTGGAGGATGGCACAGGAGTGCATGTCAGGGAGCAATGCGTTGTACATGCAAGTGCTGTGGCTCAGGCTGTGGGAAGAGTATGAAAAACCTTCTTCCTTTCAAGGGGGCAAAGATGTGTTCTCTACTCAGCCAAAGGAGCACAAGCCATACTGACAGAGGGGAAGGCTACAAGGGGCTGTTTACACTAACCAGTTCCTGCCATTTTTGCAATGCTCTGTATGGTATTTACATGGGATTGGAATCTATTAAAAAATAGGGAATTACTCTACGCCCCATAATTCTCCATCTTTGTTTTTCCAAGATGGACATAGCGAAACATTTCAGCTTCACCATGGCAACCTGAGAGTTTAAGGTTTCTTTAAACAGGAGGAAAACAGTTCAGGGCAACAAAACAAGATGATCCAATACACTCCTCAACCTTCCCTTTCTTTGGACTGTATGCATTTATACACTCACCTCTCACAGAATGTGGATTTATATTTTTAAAATTGCTACTATCAGTATTCAATTCAAGGACTCTTTTAGTCAAGTATTCATTTAATTCACTGGTTGTTTTAATCAAGCCATTTCATCATGCACTGCATCTATCATTATAGGAGTTGCTTCCATGTGGTGTTTTTATAGTATCTCCATTTGGTGGTTGTGTAAACTTCTTCCTCCATATTCTCAGGAAATTAACTTTTAATGTCATATTAAAGAATCTGCTTTCATTCTCTGATTCAATATCAACCTATTCTACAATAATATTTATCAATAATATTGCTGAAGAAGACTACAATTCCCAAAGAAGCCATTGGTCATTCTTTTGTAGAGAAAATAAACTGTAGTCATTTTCAGATTGACCTGGACAGTCAAAAAAATGATTAGTGTACATCATAAGAACATTTGTGTACAATTTATTTTTTTAAATGAGTCACACCTCATAAGTATTTATAACTGTTTGGCTCCAACAAGCAGTAACAAACATCATGTCAGATCTTCTTCAAAGTTTCAGAACTGCTGACACTACTTTTCAGGACTGCATATTTGAAAAACACAGAATAGTGGTATTCACTTCTGTGTGACTAGAGGCTTAGAAATGAGAAATAACAGGATATTCTTGTGGTTTTGTAACACTAGTGATTGCTGTAAGGTAGGAGAAATAGAACATTTTAAGGATCTAGTCTGCAGTGCCATCTTCTGTGCTTTAATGCAACATAATCATTGATTTCTATTTCCGTCTTTTAATAAATTATTACTGTCATCTGTGGTAAGTCACATTCTCTGTGTTAACACTGCCTTGGGGTCCTCATTTCAGACAATGTCTTTGGATCTCCGTGTCGCAAGTATCAACAAGCGTGCTGCAAGTAAAATTCTGTAAAATTCAATGTAGTACAGACTATATTCTTTCAAGAAACCCATGTTGATATTTTCTTTGATCTCTGACTAAGAAAATTCCAACCAGTTCAACAAGCTCCTCCTGAAATCGACAAAAATATTTCACTGATTTCAGTGAAATGCAGTAGTTAACAGAGTACCAGCTTCCCACTCTGCATTTGCAGTTCATCCTATCAGAAGTCCTGTACGAAGACATGTGTGTTGAAGTGCTAGAGCCCTTAATTCCAATTGCGAAAAGGAGAACTGTAGATGCGCAATGTTTCACAGTGGTATTCAGCAACAAGCAATGTTATATATAAGCTAGAATGATAATAGTGCCTTCCACAACTATTTCAACAGGCATAAGTTAATTTCTAACAGTTACTTCAATAAAAGTTAAAAGGCACTGAAGAGAAGTATGGATGCTTATCCACGAAAAAAAGCACTCTGTTTTGAAATAGAGTGAAACACTTAGAGAGGAAACAGGGGAAATCCAGGAACATGAAATGGATCCTGGTTTCGAAGGCAAAGTCCTGAGCTTGGCAGCAGGAAAAATATGGGAATTTCATCTTTCAAGTTGCCCCTAAATATGATTTAAGATGCAGATGATGAGGAAACTCATTACATGATCTGTTTTTAGATGTATTCATCACCGAGGCAAGAAGGATGGGCACAATGGAGAGCAGAGCACATGACCCAGCTGTCGAGTTTTCAGCATTGTGCAACATCTATGGAAACAAGTATGTGTTTGACAGCTGTGTTGGGAAGTCATTATTTCAGACTCCGTATAAGAAATGGGTACGCAATAAGAGAACTCAAGACAATAGATACAAAAGAGATAGACCTCTAGCTTTTTGATCAAGTGGTGAAACAGAATAAAGTGTCATCTTTTCTTCTGAAATTTTTGACCCATTATTAGATTCCTGGTAAATCAGTTGCAAATAATATCTCTATGGAAGAAAGGAACAGGAAGCAATAGGGCGTATTTGTGGTGACTACTTTGGAATGTGGCAAAGGACTCACCAGAAAAAGGATCTTTTTGACAAATGAGAAAATAGTTTCCTTATCAATGAACCATGGAAAGAACAGTGGAAAAAAAATAGTGACTTGAAGAATACACAGACAGGATGGAGTGTTTTCTGCTCTGACTGAAAATATAAAAAACTTCAAAAAATTTTAAGTATTAATTACTGTCCATGACTTGAAAATAACCATGTATAGCAGACTTCAGAATTGTAACACCAGGTGGTATTTCCAGAGCTCCATACAGCTGAAAGAACATGTTGAAGGTCAGACAGTGGGTGCCCTACTGGCATTGTATATTGCCCAGCCAAGACTAGTTGGAGATAGTATTATATCAACTAGATGATCAGTATCTTATATATGTAAATAGTTGGGAAAAGGGCAGAGAGAAGAAGATGCAGGTATTGGCTGTCCTATTGGGAAAATAACAACATAAATCATTAATTTTGAAATAGAACAAAATATACAAGGACTGGTCACCATAATAAAGAATAGATAAGTGTTGATGAATGAAAGAAAATATTTCAAACTTTTATATATTGGATTGGAGTTGGAGTTCAAGAATTAGAAACACTCGATAATGAAGAAATTTGATATAACTGGCATCGTCACAACTTGTTGAGGTGCATCAGATAACTGGCACATTAAAACTGTTACAATTTAATTTATAATGGTAGAATTGCTAAAACAGAAAGAATCTGAAGTCTTCAGTACATGTGCTGTTATCTGTTTAAGTTTTATTGGTTATTCAAAACCCAAGGATCATGAAAGGACATAGATCAATGTGCTAGTTAACATAGCTCAGCAGAGAGAACCGGTTACTGCCTGTAACTGTCCTCTAAACTACAAGAATGAGTTTCTTCCTAAGTATCTGTTAGTTATGTGCAAGAAGAGAAATCATGTTGTTACAGGGATTTGAATTTGAGAAATGCAGGCTGGTGGTCTCATGTAGATGGTAGAGAAACTTCTTCAGAATCCCTAGAATTATGCGTGATGATTTTATAATTCACAAGGAATTACAGCAAGAGAAGGTAACTCAATTTTGGACTTCATTGTGCCAGATGAAGCCAAATTACCATGGTATTGGGAGTTAGCGGTTGCCTAGAAACTGTTGATCATGACCTCATATTCAATAAGAACAAACACTGCCCCAAACACTGATATATAAAGAAAATGCATAATACTCCAAACTATTTTATATTCAAAATTTGAAGAAACTAAGGAAAAAACTTTTTAGAACGAAAAATGATGACAGGAAAAAAAGAATAAAAAACCTCCAAAGTTTCCCAGTGCTATCATTATGAACGAAACAAGTTTAGCTAAAAATAGATCTTCATTCACTGGCAAGGACAATAACACAATAACACAAAATTTTAAGAAAAATTGGTGGAAAAAAGTTAAATAGTTAACAATATAAAAGTTACTAATGGCCAAAAGCAGCTTAGGGCACAGTGGAATATACCGACTAGCCAAGCTAAAGACATTTTTAAAAGAATTTGAAAGAGGATTGGGAACAAAATAAATTATATAAAGGCCCATTACCAAAGTAAGATTGTAAAATTGTCAATGATACAGGAAGAACAGAAGTTTTTAATAAATACTGTGTCTCTATATTTGGAAAGAAGTAGAGAGCTGCATTCATACCATATGAGGACAAGGAAGCAATTTCTAGGCTATTAATAAGCCTTAGGAATATGACAACATCTAGTTAGGGTAAACATTTCTGAATCAGGAGGCCTAGAGAACTTGCTTCAGAGGGTGATACAAATGCTCGTTAAGGAAATTTGTGGCTCACTGATATTAATTTATAATAACGATTGTATATACATATATCAATACATTCAGAAAATGCCAGGAAGCCTCGAAATAGCTAAGATTATGTCAATATATCAAATGGTAAGGCAGAATGTCACAGCTAAAACCAGGTTAGTTGGTTGGTCAGTCTTAAGTCTCAGCAGAAATCCTAGAAAATCTGGCTCAGGATTTAATCAACTAAAGTTGGTATGTGAAAAAAATACCTTTTTCCAATTTATCTAACTTCAATTGATAGTATCAAAATTTTGGTTGACAAAGATCATATGAAGATATTATATTCTCAGATATCACTAATTCCAGATGAGTTGATAACACGTCATCCGAAGGCACGCCAGTACCAAAGTTGCATAGTGGTATCTGTACAACTCCACATCCCTGCTGATCAGCTTCCCTTTCAGAAGGACTAACTAGCCAAGGTACAGTACCACACTGCTTTATCTTCTGAAAACAGCTTGTTCGGTGCTGGTTTAAGAAGGTCCTCACTGCATCACACCGCATTAGCACTCCCTTAGACTTTTGCAACAATTTTGGACTGCATGTCACTCTGTCAAAACATTAGCATCATGCAGTATAACACCAGCAACACCTGCTAAATGAATTAACATTTAATTCATGGGGGTTGGACTAGATGATCTCTAGAGGTCCCTTCCAACCCCTACCATTCTATGATTCTATGATTCATTTAATATTAATGATTGACAAGCCTCAGCACACAGCTACCAGTGAGCAATAGCCACTAGAGGGATTTGGCTTTAGTGGGGTTCCACCTGGATCCAGAGCATGGAGGACACAAATCACCCTCTTCAGCAAGGGTCTCAGTCTCTGTGAAGTAAATGGTTGTAAAAATACCTTTAAAATTTCCATGTGTTTCTTGGAATGGCGGTGAACAGGATGGACAGGATGCTGAAGTCAGAGCTAGCTGAATTGTTTGGGACACTGCCTTCACAATTTTTTTTTCTTTTCATACAATTCAATGTGACCAAGGAACAAGGAAAACAACTCCACACTTAGAGAATGAGAGGCTCTAACCTGGTAACCACTGACTCAGAAAATAATTGACATAAACAATCCAACATAAGCTCCCATAAAATGTTATCAAAAAGGGATGACATGATACTTGCTTGGGAGAAAAAGGAAATGCAAACAGTTTACTTCTGTGAGAGAGTTATTTTAATTCTCCAAGCACATGATAGTGTGTGGAGGAAAACTGTTAGTAGCATACAACTACTAGATGATATGATTTCATATTCATAATCAAAGGATTTTAAAGTTGAAGAGTGTTAAAAAAAAAGCTATGAAATTGTTGGAGAACTGTAGACATAGCCAATTATTGAAAGACTTAAAGAAAGAAGATTGAGAAAAGACTTGAGGAAGTACCTTCAGAAGACAATTATGAACGCTATCAGGCTTTTTAATGTAATAAAGTCAGGCATAAAAGAATCAGTGTTGTAAAGCTAAAGCTAAAACTAGGCACATTGAAATTTGAAGATGCAGTGTAGATGACAAAAATGAGGATGGTTAACTACAGAAACAAGCTGACCATTGTGGTGGTGATTTAATATTTTTCCTAATATTTTCAAAGGAATATCAGATGCTGTTCTAAAAAAAACATGTTATGTGAGGAAAATTGCAAATAGCAGTTCAAAATACTTGATCTGATGGCTCACTCTGGCCTCAAATCTATGAAAGCACATCAAATTATTCACTGATACTCAAGACTTACATAACAGCATCCATCAGTAAAGCTTTCTTTCCAGCTGGCTAAAAGAGTATTTCCTGGAAGGCAATGACCTGGCCTCAGTTATTCATGTTTTTGTCATTTCTCATTTAGACTGCAGTGATTCAGTGTTCAGTATAAATGGTCATAGTGTTCCAGTGTTTACAGAAATTCAGCTACTAAAGAATGCTGCATCTCATTTCAACAGTGCAGGCCACTGGAAACATATGAGATACGTCCCCTAGGCTTTTCCTTACCTTTCCACAGATTACCTAAAGAAGTTCAAGGTCTTGCTTTCTTTCTTTAAGATACACCACAGCTGGAGGTCAAGAATGAAAAGGTCTACATGTTTTATGATGAAAATCAATTTGATAACTTGTTAAGAGTTTGCTCTAATATATTAGACTCCCTACTCCTTACCCATAACTATATCTAAATGGCATTTTATGGGCCAGACCAAGCTGATTCTTCACATGCTCCAACCCTGTAAAGACTTCAGCTAGTTGTGATTCAAAAGCCTTATGATCATGTTTTGACTTTGTTGTATTTAGAATTGTAGAATAATTAAAGCTAGAAGAGACCTCAGGAAGTCATCTAGTACAATTTCAAGTCAAAGTTCATCCAGCTCCAAAGTTAGGTCAGTTGCTCAGCCCTTGTCCAGTCAAGTTTTGTATATCTTCAAGGACAGAGATTTTAAAACCCTTCTGAATTACCTGGTTGAGTCTTTAATCACTCTCATGGTGATTTTTTTTTCTTATCACTAGGTAGTATTTCCCTTTTTGCAATTTTTAACTGTTGAGTCTCATCCTTTCACTGTATGAACCTCTCTGAGAAATTTAACTCCATCTTCTCTGTAACCACCCACTTAGTTTAGCTAAACACAGCAGTTAGGTTCTCCTCATAGTCTTCCTTTCTCTAAGCAGGTCAAAACCAGATTCCTCTGCCTCTTGTTTCTTCAACATCGTTCTCATAATAGGTAGACCCAAACTGGACAGTGCAACCTCACAAATGCTGGACAGACAACAGAGAATAATAGCATCCCTGGACTGGCTGGCTATGCTCTTTCTAGTGCAGCCCCATATACACTTAGTCTTCAGCTCCACAACACCCGCCTCTGACTTATGTTCAACTTCTTGTCCACAGGTCCTTTTCTGCAAAGTTGCTTTGATCTAATATGTCTCATCTGATCTACTGTATCCCATTCATACCTGGTCACAATTTATTATGCAGGCAATTCTGTGGCAGTCAAGTTTTCTTGAGAAGGAAGTAATCCAATATGATGGAATTTAAGGCCAAAAACTAGGCTTTTACAAACCTAACTACTTTCTTCAGCATGTGCAACGTAACCCTCAAACTATTCCTAACACCAGTGATAAGCAACATGAATGCTAAAAGAGAATCAAAAAGCCCACAAGAAAACTCCTCACTAAGAAACATCTTCTTCTCTCCCTTTCCTCTGGAAGTAGAAATAAAAAATTACTTAACAGAAAAAAGACACTGAACACTGAACAACCTGGTGGGGAGAGAATACAAAAATAAACTGCTCAGAACAGCTGTTCAAAGGCTGACAACCATGTTTTTCACTGCACTGGAAAACACATGAATACTTTAGTGCTGACCCCAGTGTAACAAAGAAAATGAGAAGGGAAAAGAATTCTCGCTACTTACCTTTTTTTCTATTTGGCAACTGAAACTGTGTTATTATGAAGCTATAAGAAAATGACATTCGTTATGACAACTGATCTAAATATGACTAATGTTATCATCCAGATTATGAAAAAAGCTTATTCTCAGAGCATTAGTGTTAAGGGCAAAAAGCACAACAGGATCTGCCATTCTGTATATAACAACTCATAAAACCTCATTCAGTAATTTCCATGTCCGGTGCCAACTATATGCAACTTGAATTAGCAAGCATATTTGGACATGTGCCATCTTACTTGACGACATGAAGAAAGAAAAAATCTACATGTCCATTGGCAATCTGCCCTGATAGTTAAGCACATTCTTATTTTAAAAACATGTACGCTATATTCAGCCTAAACTGCTCTACCTTTTATTTTCATCTGTTGAGAGTACATTTTACTGCCTACATCTGCAGGGTCAAAGAGTCTTCTACTGACAGATATTATATCCTTGCGTAGGCACTCCATATTTGCAATTAAGTTGCCTCTTAAATACCTCCTAAGCAAGCTAAGTACATGGAGGGTGTTTTTTTAAAGTTTCTTACTGTAAAGTATATTTTCTAGTACTCAAACCATTTTTGTAGGTCTTTCCTTAAAAACACAAATTGTTTCTTTTTCAACGTATTTTATTTCCAGCAACAAAATGAAAGCAGGATGTAACAGCAGGGCATTACACTCATCAATACGTCACATAGCTCCTGACACTTTGCCACCTCTTGACACTTAAAACCTTTCTCATTATACATTCAAGGACAATACTAACTCTTGGAATTAAAAAAAGACCATCGGTTTTCACTGCACTACTAGAGTTGTCACATTCTCCAGGCCCAGAGAAAACCATGCATGTACACTACCCCATTGGGGGGCTACAGAGTGCTTTCACCCACATACTCCAGCTGCACTTCACTGTGATGTAGAAGTCACCAAGACTAATGTCCTGTCTACATAGTTTTATTTTTTGAGCTGATTAGAAAATTGAGATATTCTCCAGATCCTAGTTACACTGTCTGTAGCACTTAGACTGAGACCTTTCTGACAAAGACCAAAAATATCAACGTGTTGTTCCCTTTTTGCTTAAGCTTTGGTAATCATGGATGAGGTAGGCCTAGGGATACTGGCATAGGCTATGTCACATATAAACTACTAAAGACATCATGGAGTTAAACAGTAACTCAGCAGGCATAAAAACAACTATGGAGCCGCATTCAGATGGATCAGATAGATCTCGTATTTCTTGACGCTAGTGGGAACATTTCCATTGGCTTCAGTGAGTGCAGAATTGCCTGAAAACAATAGATATTTTGTGGTTGTTTTTACATTTCAACAAGCTGGATTTAAATTCATTAACATTCCAAATGAGATCAATAATGAATAGTTCAGTAATAATTACCAGGACTCTACAGAAAACTCTATAAATTATGTCATGAGCTATACGCTGCATGTGCCAATTTTCCATAAACAAGAGATTCATTCACTCTCTGTTTTCTAACAATAAGCACATTTGGTAATTGTGACTAGAACTATACGTTGTTTATCCAAATTTAAAACTGTGCATATTTATTCCTCTTCTAGAATTGTCCTTCCATTCCAATACCAGGTCTGCAAGAAACAGATTCAGCTGAGGTTTCTTCCAAGGCAAAGAGGTTCTCTTGAACCTCATGACCTAGATCTGAGTTTGAGCTGAAAATTCATCTGTTCTAACAAATTTGCCATGGCTAAATGTGATCTACCAATAGCTAATTCAGATGACAGCAAGACAACTGGGCTGCCTGCCATAACAATTTTGTTGCACATCTCATAGTGCTGTAGTGCTTATCTCAAGATTCAAGCCCCTAGAGTAAAGTGATTATCAAAAAATCTCCTTTATTTATTTAAAAATAAATAAATTATTGGACTTCCTGGTCATGGACAGTGTTTGAAAACCTGAGGGTAGAGAAGGCCATGGCAAAGAATTCTATTTTAAAAATTATTTTAATCCCATTTCATTAATGCATAATCCCTGGTCACAGTATTTGACCACACTGTAGATCAAAATCAATGGTAGGTCAAGAATCAGAACTGAAAGGGAAGAGATTTTTGGAAAGATACTTTGATGTTGCATAGAGAAATTACAGTTGTGAACTTATTGGTGTATTATACTTGGTGAATACTAAATTCTCAGCAGTTGGTAAAACAAGGAAAGAACTTACCCTAAAGCAGAATTTTAAAATAATATTTACAGAAGTTGCAACTGCGTTTCCAAAATTATTAAAAGGAACTATGAATTTTACAGCACTCAAAATTCAAACTGACAGGTGTAAGTCTAAATATGGAAGAAGATTATTTGATATTTTGCCTCAAAAATTAGCCTTGAAAATTCATATGCTGAGCAATTGTTTTCATATCCAATAACACAGAGCTAAGAACTGCAAGGAATCACTCATTTAAATTAGTCCAGGCACTTACTGCAAGTATCAATCAAACTGTGTAATCTCATCTGTGATCTTACATTTTGAACTTGAATTTTCCCTTCTGTTCACTACTCCAAATGGAAATCTGCTTCAAATGAGCATTCACACCTGCAGAGAGTAGAAACAACGCTCTTATAATTTTCACCTTGTGTGAAAATTTTATTCATGGCCACTAACACTTATTTGTTCTTATGCCAATATTATTCTTCACTGAAAAAATACTTTTTACTTCTCTGATGTGTACTATTTTTAGGCAAATTTCTTGCAAAGTTAGAGAAGCCAAGTTCCTCTAATCTCTTTCGTAAACTAATTTCTCAAATCCCTTGGTCATCTCAGCATCTTTTTTATGTAGACTGTCTGACTGCATCTTTCCTGACTGTGGATCATCAGAAGCATTTCACTAAAATTAATGAATTAGTTTCACTGAGACAGCCATATCATATACATTGTATCAGTAAATACACCATATGTATAGGAAGCTAGTTGATGTGGCATAGCTCACTTCTACACAGGTAAATACGCTTACTCCCCTGGTTTTCAGCACTGTCCTGAGAATGGTTCCCAGCCCACATCAGCCCCTGAGCCATGTCCATGCACTACCTGGGAAAGTGCTAATTGGCCTAAAGCAAAAACATGCAAGGGTTATACTAGCAATTTAAAGTAGGGATGATCATGCATCATGGATTGGCCCATCGTCTTGGTCTTGTTCATTTTATTTGCATAATTGTAGCCTATGAATTACTAGTACTTCTCAGATTCTTCTGGAACTACATTTCACAGCATATCTTTGATCTGAATTTGCCTTCCTGATGACTGTGTCACATTCGTAAGTCACAGCCACCCTGAGGTCAGCTGCAGTGCTTGCAAATGATCATTTAGATTATCATATTTCCTTGCTGAGAGAGTGCTCATGAGTTACCAAAACTCACATGAACATTGCGGGTTTTTATCAGGTACTGTGGTTCACCAGTAGTCATATGCCAATATCTTTCTACATTTCCTCAATTTCATTCCAAGGTTGCATCTGTTAATAGAACATACTGAGAGATTTCATGTGAATCTGTTAAAACAATAAACAGAGAATTTTCATGTGCATTATATGACATCAAAATCTCAGTCTATGCATGTTTATCAAGCTTTCATTCAGAGACCACATGTGAACAATCGTATTTTTCACCCCCAGGAAGTGTATAGCCAAATCAGCTTTAGTACTCCATTCTGTTGAACCTTTGTCACACTCCAGTCAAAGATCAGAGGGAGGTTTTACTCATATTCTCAGGAACAGAATTAAGACTCAAAACAGACTCAAGTGCCAAGGAAGTTTATTTGCCCGCTGAGAGGTTTGCAAATGCAAAGGAGTGAGCGAGAGATAAAGGGAGAAAGGAAGGAAAGAAAGAGGAAAGAATGAAGGAGTTCAATAGCTACCACCCCAGAGCTGCGGCACCCCGACAGTCCGATTTGTTTTCAAGTCAGTGGAGAACATTCCATCCGATGTTGGTTGGTTCCATTCTTTTATAGGGTTGTCACGAGCTGCTCTGCTTAACCACTCCTTCCACCCGGCGGTGGCACACATGCCCAATACCATCCCTAGGGGGTCACCAGGAGCTTCAGGTGGTCCTCAGGGGTCTCAAGGCCCCTCAATCTCCCTGACCCCGGGTCTGGGCGCATGCACAGGGCTTTGGTTAAGTTTCTTGGAATTAACTCTCCCTGTTGCTCATGGGGTCTGTTGGTGGTTTTCCTGCCATGGCAATGTTAAGACAAACATCTGTGTCGGTGGTGTCAGCAATGTTGTGACAAACATGCTGTGGCGATGGTGTCCCTTGGTGGTTTTCCTGCCATGGCGGCGATGTCAGCAATGTTGAGACAAACATTCTGTGGTGGCAGTGTAGTTTTCACCGATGCAGCCTCTTACAATCTTTGATAAAAAGCCCCAAAGCATTATGGCCAAATTCAAATGAAGTACAAATAAAAGCAACACTGACTTTGACTCTTTGTTTCTTAAATGTCTTATCTTTTAGGCACCAGAGGAAGTTTATTGAGGCTATGAGTAGTTGAAATAAGTGACTGATAATGAAGAGGGGGAAAAGTTAATTAAAGATTTCAAATGAGGATTTTGATATCCTATGTGTTCAAACAAAGTGCATTTCTTAGACCATACAAAGCCTTACCCATATGCTAATTTCATGGAAATGAGGTTTATTATACTCTGTGGATTTTTCATTAAACAAGCAGAGACATAACCATATATACTCTTCTCTCTCTACCCCAAGCTCTCACACATCCTGTGAAAGGTGTGATAGCAACTTGCTTTTTATCCATTTTTATCCCTTGACAACTTGTCTTTTTAGAATTAATATAAAAGAGACAGTCTACTGTACAAGATGGATCCCCAATTGGACAGAACTCAGCATTTCTTCTGACCTACTCTGGCACTGCTCATTTTTGCTGGTCTCTGAAATACAAACTCTCCACATGCAAACTACTTATCGGGAATGGTCTCCGGCTCATCCTAAATAACAAACCATGCCAGGGCCTGGGCGAACATCTTAACATTGCAAGATTGAGTCCATTTCCCAAGAACAGTCCCAATTTGCTTTAAAATTTGCTATTTTGAGCATATGTTCAGCCTGTATCCACTCTTTAGAATCAGAAGATTTTGTCGGATCTTTCTTTGGACTATTTTCCTGTATAAATTACCTCCTTGTCCCACCTTCACAGGGTTCCACCTGGCCAAGAGTGCAGCCACTAGGACAGGAATAAGGAGACTTTTATTTTTTTGTTCCTAACCACAACCCTTTTAACAGAGTGTATCATTACATACTGTATTTCTGCCTCTAATCCTTTTGCTAAAGAGGAAAAACAGCCAGCTCAGTTTTTAGGCATCAGCAATAAACACTATCTCAAGCCCTTCCAGAGACCTCAGAAATTTAAACCAAACTGCCTGGAAATTTTTTACAGATTTCATGGGGACACAACTGTTTGGGGAGCACCCACATGATATTTTCTGTATCGGTCTTCTGTTCAGAATACCGTATCTCTGAACACATTTTACAGTTAAGACCAAGCAAAAGCTGCGCCAATTCTTGTCTCATTAACTGCTGCATTTATACTGCCTGAAAGATTAAGAGCTCAGTTGACTTTTCTATACTTGTTTGGTCATCCAACATGGAGTGCTCAACCACACTGCACAGCAGGCTGAATTCTGCATGTCAAGCATCAGTGTCACACAACAAAATGACAGTGTTAAAAACATGGTACAATTTTTTTTTAATTTTAAACAGAGAGAAGTGTGGAAAACCAGTTCTGATCTGGACATTGTACATGGCTCAAGGACACTAGTGAATCAGTTATGCTACTTACTATTTATTCAACTATGTTAAAGCCTGGTTTAGTTCCTATTGAAATCTGAGGAAGTCATTCCACTTGTTCCAGCAACAGATCTATAAGGAGATATATATATAGATATATATATAATATTCTGTATATTTTTTTCCCTTATTTTACCAACATGTACAGCTGGACATAAAGGATTCAATTACATTTCTCAGTTATATCTAGCACCCTATGCATATTGGATATACAGATGCTAGATGTACCTTAATATCTATTAAATATAATTTGAGGTGTCCTACATATCCCCCAGGTGCCAGTTCAGAAGGGTTTCTGCTTTCCTCTACTTTTCTGCCATATTTGCAGCACCCATGAGTGCCTTATATATCCAGAGGCTTCTTAAGAAGCCTAGACATTTATGTTTAGGCACCTTAATCAAGCTCAAAGTGTTTTAATATAGGAATAAAACTCTTCTGGAGAATGCTTTGCCTAAAAATATTCTTTAAACAACAGCATAACTATTTGTCACGCTGCTTCGTTCCACCAACTCTCTAAAAATTATATAAAGAACATAAATTCCAAGAACTAAATAACTTTGTTGATTTTAGAGATTTTCCTCCTATCTTCTGCTTTCTTTCTTGGATACTTTATAGTTACGGGGCTTGGTCTTTCCATTTAGATAATATGTTGAGTTTGAGAGGAGTTTTGTAGTCTAGACATCTCCTAAACATACTGTAGTGATATCCTAGTAGATATCTTGTAGATTGTTCTAACCTAGATATTTAGT
>VZSC01013055.1:84476-95772 GCA_013398225.1 Steatornis caripensis
CAAGGTAGACAACATCCACTGCTCTCCCCTCATCTACCCAGCCAGTCATGCCATCATAGAAGGCTATCAGATTGGTCAAGCAGGATTTTCCCTTAGTGAATCCATGTTGACTACTCCGGATAGTCATGTTTTCCTCCACATGCTTAGAGACAACATCCAGAATTATCTGTTCATCACCTTTCCAGGGATGGAGGTGAGGCTGAGTGGCCTGTGGTTTCCCAGGTCCCCCTTCTTGTCCTTTTTGAAGATTGGAGTAACATTGGCTTTTCTCAAGTCCTCAGGCACCTCTCCTGTACTCCACGACCTTTCAAAGGTGATGGACAGTGGTTTAGCTATATGTTTATAAATATTCTAAGCTCAGTCAGACAGGAAAGTAATCGAAGTGTTTCAATGAGATTCAAGCTTGCATTTCCCTGGGTAAAATGCTCAGCCTACTAGCTTGAAAAGGGAAAATACAAAGGGTAAGATTTTCATGACTGATTATGGAACAGAGACAGTCATTTTGCATTTCCTTAAAAGGCGCCTGGTTTTCATAAAATACAGAGAAGCCTTGAACCATCTCAAGCTGAGCACCCCAAGCTAAAGCAGTTAAATTTAAAAGTTATTTTTGCCAGTCTCTTGAAAGTGGTATATTTAAATTCAGTTTCATGAAAAAAAAATATCAAAGAGGTAAATCCAATTTGATCATGAGAATCAAGTAGTAACTTTAATTAGTGATAAAATAGATCAAACCTGGGAAGGATGCAAAGATTGCTGACATCATTCACTTTCATTTCTTGCTTGGACTACCAGGAAAATGGTCCAAACTAGCTTGCAACTTCATGTTGCATTCTGAAATTGAAAACAAACAACAGCCTCTGCTCTGCAAAGTCCTCATCCACAGTCAGAATGACAACAGCTAATTGAATTAAGAAATGGATTATGACACCCAGCATAGTTTGAATCGGTTAATTGGATTAAAATAGATTGAACTGGCCATTTGGATTAAGGCATAATCAAAGTTCTGCACAGACAAAAGATCTGAGTAGCACGTTAAGGGAAAAAAAAGGGAGAGAGAGAGAAAAAGATAAGGGAGAAGAAATGCTTGTTAAGGAGGGGTATACTACTCTCCTCTTCCTAGCTATTTTTAATGAAGGGCACATTATCTCCTTGCCTAGCAGCTGAAATAATATTGTGTAATGGAAATGAGCTCAGAAAAAGAAGTGTAGTCATTATAAAAGATAAAAATCCCTAGAAATCTGTTTAAATGTTAATAAATAACAAAGGATAAAATAACAAACTAAACATTGTAATGCAATGTTACCCTCTATGCAAAACTTCCCAGTTTGCATTCCCTCCCCTCCACATTATTGATTTTTAAATTACATTGTCTTTTTATTACTTTTCTCTAAATCTGTCACTGTAAGAACTGACACAAAATCTAATCAAACTGTAAGGAAACCATCAATTTTATCTAGTTATTCAGATGGTTGGTGAATAACATCACAGCCCCTGGTCCTGTTCTTGATAATGAAATCAAGCCCTGTCCGTTGTTTTCTGGTTTCAAGGGTTATGCTTTGGAAGAACTGCACAGCTCTATTTCAGAGTATAAAGGAGCAGAATAAGAGAAGAGGACATTACAAGCTATTGACAAAAGCATTTCTGTGTTTCTAAAATTGAAAGATCTACATAGAGATCGACAGTTTTTTTAATACTTTCTCATGTATGTTCCTTTTCCACCAGCAAGCCTCACAAACTTATTTCTTTTTAGAGGTTTATAGAGCAATAGAAACCATTCTATCAGTGTCATTTCACTGAGCATCACATGGGCATGCACAAACAAGTTAGCCAGTGCAAAGAGCCTTAAGCCCTTGCCGTTAAGAAACGGCATCAAGCCAAGCGCTGCCATCCCTTCCCAGTCAGGGGCTGCAGAATGGCCTAGGTGCTGGGAATATCTGCTGAACTTCTGGGCCCTCCAGGAGAGCAATGGGTTTGCAGTGGCTCCAGCAGTGGTTGAGGGTCTGCTTTATTACCCAGCTCCCTATTGCAGAGCAGGTGGTAGCCTGGGCTGGTGGCAGGAAGGGCTAGGGAGAGACATGAGGGAAACAAGTGAGGAAGACAGGTTGGCCACAATGGTGTTGGGGCTTCCAGGTGTTCAGTCTCTCCCGGTAGTTTCCGTGGCCCATGCAAGCACCAGGGAATTGAGTTATTGCACTTCCAGATGATTTTTATCTGCCAAGCTAGAGAGGACAGTTGTTTTTCTTGCCCAGAGCTGAATCACTCTGGCTTTGCTCAAGCGCGCTGAATGCACTCGTCAATGAACATAAGTAGTGAGAGGGTCATGAGAACAGATGACACTTGAGGTCAGAGATGGATTATATGTCAAAGAAATTCAGGACTATTTAAGCAATTTTCCCAGATGCACAGTTTGCCCAAAAGAAGTCTGTATTCAGTAGCAATGTTATATATGTTAACTTAGTGCGAAAAACCTACTTCCAAGATCAACCTTTGCCGAAGTCCCATCATAACCCAAGTAACACTGCTGCATAATACGTAACTTAAATTAACAGATTGAGACAAGAAATAGTCATAAACTCTAATCATAAGTCAATGCGTATTGAACTTTCCAATCACTATCTGTAAATCAGCTTGATTCTTCCCCTGTTTTCTTTTCATCTTCTTTCTCAAGAAACAAACAGGAAATTATAAAATTCTAGTAATTTATTAACATAAGAACAAAAGTTGAGGATGGGATGATATACATTCATCAAAAAGACTCATTTCCTTCCATGACTCAGAAAATACATTTCCTGGGTTTGTTTTGCTTTGGTTTTGTTTCAATCAGAGACCATGCTATGGATATTTGCAAAATTATAGCAAGGCTTTGACTTTAATCTCATATAGAAGACACCTGTACTGCTTTTCTAACAATTATGGAGGGAAGCTTCTTCAAATGTTACAGAAGCATAAAGAGCAATGCTGCATTCTGCAGTCTGGGGAGTTCAGTGCATACCTTTGAATGCTATTTTTGCATATAACCATCTTCTTCATGTTTGTTTGAACAGATAGGACTGCTCTTCTATATTCACATGAGGATTGTGTGAAGGAACATAGACCCTTTTTAGAGAGCTGTGGAAGGCTCGCAGCTTCATCAAAAAACAGAATTAAGGGATTTGGGGGTTTTAGGATCAACCATTAAATTAATCTGCTGCTTAACATCATCTACAAGATACTGTACTTTAGGACAAAAGTCCTGCTGAGTCATCTGTATTAATAACTTTTTCAATGTGCTTAAGAGCTTAACTGTTTTGCTAGGACTCTGTGACTGGCCAAAAAGAACCAGAACCTAAAATTCTGAACCTCTGCCCCAGCTGTGCTCAGCTGTGCTGTTCTGGCCGGTCACATCACAGTTATGCCACCGCCACCGAACTGAGCGAGAACTCTAACAGCAGAGTGATTGCCAAGCCAGCAACCGAAGAAGTAATCCATAAAGAAAAATTGGCTTTGACCCACCCTCTCTCTCTTCTCTCCTCTCCTCCTCAGCGAACCTGCCCGTCAATCTGCAGCTTCAAGGTGTCTGAAATAAGCTTCTTCAGGCTGAAGTAACCAATTAAGTTTTATTGCTTTATTGATGCCACAGATATAAAATGACTATGTAGAGCATCTGTCATAAAATGCTTGCTTAAGAATCCGTTGTTGGAGACATCAGTACTCCAGCAGAAAGATGAAAGAAAGATTTAAAACGTGCGATGTGGATATGTGTTAGAAGCTAATTACATGCAGTGGGAACAGATACAAGGATGGCTTGCCATCAGCTGCGGATTGCATCTAAGATGTGGTTATCAGTGCTAAAATGTTTTCATAAAACAATCTTATGTGCTGTCGAGCTAGTCATTTTTCTATCATGAATTGTTCCTTCTAGTGATATTTTTTTAAGAAGAAGAAAACTCAGCATTGTGTTGAGCTCTTATATCATATGGAGTGGAGTTCTTTTATGAGGAATTCACTAGTACATACAAAACATTAAATGCTGGTCCTGAAAAGGAATGCCTATTGTCAGGAGCTGTCGCTGATAGCAGTGGCATTAATTTATAGAAATATAAAGAATAAATTCAGCATGAAAAATCTATGACCATATAAATCTATCATGGATCAGTTCAAACAAACACTGTTGAAAAGAACTGGACTGACAGTATATTCATGTAACTACCTGTGACAGAGAAAGTTTACAAAGGAAAAAAGAAATGCTAGACATAAAAATGGAAAGGTGTCTTTTTTCGACCATATCCTTTCATCCTGATATATGCCCTGCTTCTGTGTTTTTCGTATGAAAGCTTAAGAGAGTATTGAAATTCTTTTAAAAAGAAGGCAAGAGGAGAGGCAGCGTATGTTGCCTATCAGATATAGCCACGGAGGCAGTAGGCTCAGATACACAGATTAGGGAATCTTTCATGCTTTGGCAGCACTGGCCTCTGCATTGTTCTGTGTAGCCCAGAGCAGTATTATCTTCTTAATTTATTATTTTATAAATAGCTTGAGCACTGAAACCTTTAAAAAGCTCCAGAACAAAATAAAAAGCCCAAACAGCACCACTATTGTCAGTCTTAAAATGGTAAACTCAGATTCCTAGCAGGTTCCTTTGAAAAGAGAAATTGTGTATGAGGATCATGTGCATAGGGACACGTTATTCTGAACGATTTTCAAGATGTAGTCTTGCCTGCTGCTAACACATTATACAGTGCTGCAAATCGGATGTACCCTTAAGAAAGGTCAGAAGAAAGATATTTTAAATACCATGGGATTCTTCTTCTTTTTATACGAAAGGCCATGCTTTATTGAAGAGGTTAGGAAATCTGACGGTTTAAAATCCAGAGTGTAGAACAATTTTGTTGCACTAAAATAGGAGGGTATGTTATTTACTACATGTGCAAATATTAAAGAACTGAAAATCTGTTCTAACTTAACATTAAAACACATTTTTCAGAGATCCAGGCATGTATCTAATAAATTCAGCCTCTTATTCAGGAAAACAAGGAGGTAGAAGTAAGTATTAAAACCCCCTACCAAACCTGTCCAAAGAAATACTCACTGACTGTTTTCATTCCTTATTGCATTTTTTTCCCCTCTTTCCCTTTCTGCCTCCTCTTCCTCTGCTGGCTCTATAAATACTTTTTTTTTTTCAGGGTCAGGAAGGATTTTTTTGTTGCAAGAGGAGGAAAGTCAACTATTTTTTTCTTTTTCTTTCTTCTTTTTTTTTTCCATGTTTCATTCATGTACTAAGCCACAAGCAGTTTAAAAATACTCCCTAAATACTGAAATACAAAAGAATTAGAATATTGCAATCTTTTTGCCCTGACCTGATCAACTCTTATTGCAGTCCCTCCAAAGCATTCAACATTTCACTCAATCAAGCTCATGGCTAAAAGATTCATGAGGAAATATATATTTTGCTGTCTTAATTCATCATTGTAATAATATATTATACTATTTTTATTGTTATATTTGACCCCACCCTAAAACTCATTGTGAGACTGATAATTTCATTGTGTTCATTTATTGGTCCTGACACAAAACCCTCTCTTATTGATGCAAGGAGCTTTGTAATCATCTCACATCTTCTAAAGTGAGAAGGAAGAAACCGAGGTACTGCTTCTTTATAGAATGTACTTCCTGGCTTGACATTTCAAGAGTCAAATGCAGATGCTAAATATCTGCAGGTAATTTGGTTTACCCTCATCCTGTCAAATAAGATCAGGTAAATCAAGATATACCAGGGCCAGTCTTTGCAGCAATAACAGAAAAAAATAACTCTGGTTAGGAAGAGTACACAGGAAGGCTGCAATGGATCTGTCTCTGCAACTGTGCCCCATTCCCCTCTGCCCACCAAGACAGCATCAGCCACCATTACCAGACACGTGGCTGTGCGTAGTCTCTCCGTGGTTACATTTACTCAAAGAGCAAAACCTAGTTATGTATGAACCTCTGCTTGAAAACTTGTCTCGGTTGAAATATACAACTCTCTTGAAAGTTATTAACCAAATCGCAATTACATGTTCAAACATAGTCACAGCTATAGTTTCGTACTTTGGGTAGTATTTAAATTAAATATTTAAATATTGGGTAGTATTTAAATTAAAATTATTCATACAAATACACAGTCATCTTTAACTAGTGCTTTACACTCTATAAATCATACAACTAAAGTCACAACAGAGCAATAGATTGTATATTATAAATACTCCAGCCACAAAATTTGTGGTCCTGAGACAGCTTCTATCCAGATACGACAAAACATGGATCTATCTATCTATCTATCTATCTATTAGGCAGGTTGCATACATGCAGGCTAAATTCCTGGGTCAATCAAAGGAGGCACTGGAAACATGAGTTAATCCACCCTGTGCAGTAGTTCCTTACCTCAAAAACATGAAAAATTATTGTGTCTCCCAAAGGGGTATAGGAAGTACAAATCTGTTTATCGTTGTGTAAACATGGATATTACAGTGTTGAGGACCATAGCAAGAGCTCTTTGTATCTTTATATTTTCTTGATTTCCTTCCAACTTTTTTATTTTCCTTGGTCCCATCACCCTCTGGGAATTCCTACAAATATTCCTCCCTCTCCTCTTGCCTCTTTGTTTGCATAATGTACACTGGTTCACCACGAGTGAATCCAGCAGTGGCTGGGGTCAGGCTGTAAAACTGTGAAACTGGGGGCATAATCACATAGTTTTAATGGGGATCAACCACCTCCTGAACCCTTCCTGTAATGGTAGTATATCTTAAGATATGCATTAGTGAGGAAAATCAATTAAATTACCACCACTTAATGAACTAATGTTTGTTGGCCAAGTCAGGGTACCTGACTATGTTTATCACAATTAAAAAAAATAAGCCATAAAGGGGATAATGTAGACACATTTCATTTCTGAGTGAGGCAGGCTGGGATTTCACACATACTCAGATAGCCATGAAAAATATTGATTGGATTTGTTTGTATTCAGTCTTCCCTTGTGGACAAAATACAAAGCACAAACTACAATCAATAACTCAACCCCTTTTTTGACATCCCCCTGCAGCAGACTAGACCTAATCTTCTCCCATTTCTTTTCCTCTTCATGAACTCTACATCTTGCTTTGGACTACAGCTTAGTAGGAATTCTTGACAGAATGTGTAAGACAAGGAATCAAATCACTGCAGCACAGTTATGCATACAGGTACAGTCAAACGTTAATTCAGTTCGGGTCAAGCTACATAGCATATTTCTCAGATCATTAAGGATGACCCAGTGTTTGCACTGGTGAAAGGATTAGTATTTAGTTTGAAAACTTCTGGGCTTTTAACTTTACAGGTTTCAAGCACTAAGAAATTTGTGATCACACAGTTGCTAGTAGTTCATATTGCAATGTCAGCACTGAGTGTCTTGCATGGCCCTACACAGGAAACGGCCATAAATGATCTGGACTAAATTTCCCCTTTTTCCTCAAGAGGACTTCCAAGGTCAGAGTTGAGGTCATTAACAGGACAGTGTGGGGAAACTCACACTGCAGCTATCTCTCGTGTTTGCAGCTCATGGATAAACAACAGACTTCAGTCTAAAATGTTTCAGTCCATTAATCTTCATAAATACAAATATTTATAATGCGGTAAGAATATATCAGCCCTGCACACAGTGCTTGTCTGGTTTGCTTTCCTTTGTGCAGCTCATTAACTGTTTTAATACAGGCTCCATTTCCAAGGTGTGTTGTGTTCACTCTTCATCCATCTCTCCATGGAAATCATGTAGAGAATATCTGAGAACGCAGGGGTCATCTTCCTGCTTGTGGATTTTGTCCTGGTATTTAGTAGAACTTAATTGTTCCAACTCTATCCTTTCTCTCCAACGTTGACAAGGCAATGAGAAAGAAGACCCTTTCTCCAATTGCTTTGAAAATCTTGGGAGCACCTTGACAGAATACAAAAAGAAAAGCAATACCAGAAAAGTTATTTTTGTACTCTGTTCCGAAACTGTGCAAAGCACTCTTCAAAAAATGTTTCTGGTCCTCAAGAAAGGTATTTTCAGAACAGGCTTTCCTCTTTGGTTATTTTCATTTGAACAAAAAAATGTTTCATTCTGCTTTATCAATGCAAATGTGTGTCAGTATATCAATATACTTACCACCTTAAAACTGAGATCTGTATTTTCTCCACTGTGCTTACCTTTCAAAAACAGGTTCAGCACTCACAGCTGCAAGGAATTATTCATCATAATACAGAGCAGTAATAACGATGCTGTTTCTCTCGTAGAGCTACTATAACTGACATAATATCGGATCTAATGGGCCACTGTCAACAATGAACCATCCATGAAAGAGCACATTCAGCGCTGTCACTTTCTAGGCAATTAGTTTCACCATTTAAATTATTACATTTCCAGTAATATTATGGCAGTGACATATGCACATCAAGAAAAAACTGTATTCTGGCAATTCTTCACCCATGCTAATTGCTTGCAGACCTGTGGAAAGCCAATAGAAGGGGAAAAAAGGGAGAGGGCAGAAGGCAAAACAACTCTGTCAAGTTATGAGTCCCTGATGGAAATGACTTAACATTAGTAGTGCGCTATATGCATATCAATTTATGGATACATAGATATTGCTGGCATTGTTTTTACATGTAGTTGCTTAGTTAGATTGCTAGCATCATAAGAGGAACTAATGGATCAAAATTATCCAGTGCATCTTTTTTCTTTCAGATTTCAAACATAGAAAAGTAGTTCTATTTCATAGAATCATAGAATCATAGAATCATAGAATGGTAGGGGTTGGAAGGGACCTCTAGAGATCATCTAGTCCAACCCCCCTGCTAAAGCAGGTTAGCCTAGAGCAGGTTGCACAGGAACGCGTCCAGGCGGTTATTCAACTTACTAACAGAAACCAGTCTCTCTTCTGTACATAACTAAGATTTTGCATTTTGCTATACCCAGTCACCACTGCAGATCAGCAGCACCATACAGCTTACACTTTAGTGCCGGATTTTCTGAAAAAAAGCTAGATTTTGGCTCAAGGCAGTGCTGTGAACTAGGCAGAACAGGAGTGTACTCTGGCACCATCTAGCAAAGGCAGAAAGTAACTCTCATTCTCCTCCTTTCTGAGTAGAGACTAAAATGGGGACATAAAATGACTGAACTGGGAGAGTATTCAAAATATTGGCACTGGGCCTCTTTTCTGACACAGGTGAAAGAGTTCTTCAAGGATCATTTGTAAATATGTACCCACTGCTCAAATGTGGTTTTGCGCTGTAATAGAAGAAAATAATTTCTTCTATTTCAAGGCAAATTGAATAGAATATATAATCTACAGTGATGATTTATGCCTCTACAAAAGGGGATTAAAAAGCAAACTCTCATTTCTTAAGTGTAGGCTTCTGCTTTAATCCTACTTGAAATCACCAACCGAGGCAAACACCCATTGTCTCCTGAGGACCAGGGTGATTTTAACAGTGATGTATTTACTGGCTATGGAAAAGCCACTTGATTCTGGTTTTCAGTATCTTCGTATGCACAATGGAAAACCAAGACTTACTTTACAGCATTGTAGTGAAAATAAATTCTTGCACACTTGCTGGTTGTTCTGAAAGCATGACTCAATCTCAAGCAACTATTTTCCTTCCTATTAATACTCTAATCAGACAGCTTTCAGGCAGAAGCTTAAACTGTTAAAGGGAAATGAACAGCCAAAACCTGGAGATGAGAAAGGAAAATGTGGTACTGTATTAAAGAGAGCGGCTCTGCTGTTCTTGCTTTACCTTGGGTACAGAGGGTGAACTCCTCAGCTGGTATAAACTGCAGTCCTTCCAGCTGGCTTCAAGGGACACCCTTTTACACTGACTGAAGACCTGGTCTGCGTTTTCTAGCAACTCTAACCTCAGAAATCCCTTTGTTGAACACATTTTATGGAAACTTGGCTTCAAAACATTTATTTTTGAAAGACAGAGGCAGTTGCAGAAGGTTTTTTCATCAAACAACAAATAATTGCTAACTTCTCTAAATAAGGCTTTAGAAAAGTTAAACACAATTAGCTTGACTTTATAAATCCTATTGTTTGGGCTCATGTTTTGATTTTCTTCTCATCAAATGGTTTGTTCCATAAATACTTCCTTTTCTTTCATCTCACAAGTGCCATCTTGCTTGCAATTTCTGAGAGTTGTTTGGGACAGTTTATAAGGAGTGGGAGTTCCTTAGTGCTGGCAATTTATTCAGACATTTTAAAGTATATGTAAACTTTGGGAAAATCAGAGGAAAAATTGTTTAGTGAAAGGTTTGAATCTAAAAATGTTAAAACGGCGTAAGTCATTTCAGACATAAATTATTAACTAAAATGCCCAGGTATTTTTAAGCACCGGATTTATTTTACAAGCTTATCTATGGACTTTTTCTTGCCTTTCTCCATTTGCCTGAAAGAAGGAATATATTAACTCTCTGTATAAGTCTTATTCCATCCTCTTTTTTCCACCTATTCTTGCTTCATTCTGTTACATCCCCTACAAAAAAAGCACCAATTTTTGGAAGATCTACTCCGTAACCTGACTGCATTCAAATTGTCTTCAGTATTTCATCAATTAATTCACATACCATTATATAATATCTGTGAAACACTGACAGGAGAGAGGACTTTTGTGGTTTTCTCACCTCTCCAAAAGGACACAGGCAGTTTCCAGGTCTGAGGGATTTTCTCTTGCTGGCTTCTCTTAGTCCCTGTAGTGCGTATTCAGGCTACAAAGAGCTAAATGCTTCCATCTGCAGGGTGTAACCTCAAGTTATGTTATAGACCTCTTGGCTATTTTCTAGGCCAAAACATAACTTGACAGAGACATATACGAGCACACCAGGTTATCAGTGAGGAATCCTGCTTGACCAATCTGATAGCCTTCTATGATGGCATGACTAGCTGGGTGGACGAGGGGAGAGCAGTGGATGTTGTCTACCTTGACTTCAGCAAGGCTTTTGACACTGTCTCCCACAACATCCTCATAGGAAAGCTCAGGAAGAGTGGGCTAGATGAGCGTACAGTGAGGTGGGTCAAGAACTGGCTGAATGGCAGAGCGCAGAGGGTTGTGATCGGTGGTGCAGAGTCTGGTTGGAGGCCTGTGACCAGCGGTGTTCCCCAGGGGTCAGTGCTGGGTCCAGTCCTGTTCAACGTATTCATCAACGACTTGGATGAAGGGACAGAGTGTACCCTCAGCAAGTTTGCTGATGATACAAAGCTGGGGGGAGCGGCTGACTCACCGGAAGGCTGTGCTGCCATTCAGCGTGACCTGGACAGGCTGGAGAGTTGGG